>QANY01003868.1:0-13768 GCA_003255025.1 Datisca glomerata
CTTTATCCTTGTTGCATGAACAAAATTTTAATATTTCTTTTAATAATAATATATTTATTATTTCTTAGAATGCATTCGATATTTGACATGCAAAAGTTTCAAATAAACTGTATGTGCTTAAACCAACTGAACAAGCATTGAATAATTCAGAATTGTTTAAAGTAGGAAATCCAAAAAGTAACAAATGACAGAAGGTTTCTCAAGGTGATGATACGTATCTATGACATCTTTGGTTGAGACATATTAATTTAGACAGAATAAACCGATTATGACATCTTTTGTAGAATTTGGTATGGCCAAATGGAATTCGCAGTTTCCCAAAAAAGGGGCTTGGCTCTCATACCTATCCAAGTTGAAAGATGAGGATATTATTTGGAAAGCCCATCGGATGCCGTTAACACCAATGATCTACAGATGCGGTGATTTTCAATGGGTTCCGCTCCCAGGACCATGGGGTTGTACTAGTTATGCTCCGCTAATGGCACTCCGTCAATTATACATGAGACAGTTTGTCCCCACCACACATGCATTGAAGAATATTGAGGTTAGTTACGATTCTCAAGAAATTGAACAAAAACTACAGCAACTGATTGGAGCTTGGAAAATAACAAGAAGGATGCGAAATGAAAAGAATTGCATGAACTGCACAAAGGAGTATGAAGCATGGCTTGAGAGTAGAAACAGAATAATTATTGCCTTACCAATGAGGATGTACCATTAGCCAAATCACGGCGAATTTGTCTGAGAAACACAGAATCGAAGCTGAAGAAGGACTCAAAGTGTTAAGAAATAAGGTTGAGGATCAAGCGTATCTAAAGCGAAAAAACTCAGAGTTGGAAACTGACACTCGCTAATTGGGCAACAAAATTAGAAAGATGGTAGAAGACAATGAGAACTTGCGAGGGGTAATCTACGAACAAGAGGATCAAATCGTGAAGTTAGAGAGGGAAAATAAACTGGTACGAGAAATTCTAGAAGAGGTGAAGGGAACTGTTGATAAGAAAAATGCGTACATCATCGAGTTAGAAGAGCAATATGACGCTTTACGATGATTTAGAGAATCAGAAAGTTAAAAAGACTGAGACAACAAATGATTCTGAAGAATTATTGAAAGTCATCGCAAGCCTTGAGCACCAAGTTAGAGCTTATCAGAACGTGGCAGAGAAGTTGGTAAGAAACAATGACGCTAATGTTGATATACTGAGATATGATTATCAGTTGCTACAACAAGAGTACAACTCGATTCGACAACGATCTGGGCAGGCTGTGGAATGGCTTAAAGGCATGGCTGTGAGAGCGGGCAATTTGGTAGAACAAGCTTCATTTTTGAAGAGAAATGTCTTGACCATCCATCCTAATGGGGAGAACTTGTCTAAATTTTTGAAAGAAGTCAACCGGGATTTGGGTCATTTTGGTCATTTTGTATGAACTCATGTTATGAAGTAATGTAATTGACTTCTACATACTCAAATGTAGTGGATGACTCTACTAATTGAATGAAATTGATTACTTTAGAACTTTCACTTTGCGCAGTATCATTTCTCATGCATAAATTTACTCTCATTATTTCTTTTTTTATTAGCAAAAATCTACATCTCATTGCTTTATTTTTATTTATTTTAAAGAAATTTTCCGATAGCCCAACAACTTCAACATCCCTATCGAACTCGAGCTCAAGTTAGGGTCATGGACGAGCAAGAAAGAGAGCAATAACGAGAGGAAATGAAGGAAGAGATTAGGGAGCTAAAAGAGCAAATGGCTAAAGTCCTCGAACTCCTCGCCGCAAGTAAGGGAAATGTCTGTTTTGAAAATCCGCAAGGGGCTCAATCATCACAAAATCAACTGTCAAACGATACTCCACTTTACCCTCCTGGGTTCACTCCAACCTATCAACGTCATCAGGTTGACCAGTTTTAGCATGCTTCACCACCAATAAATATCCAGCATCATCCATTTCCAAATATCCAGGAAACAATGCAGACGAGGAAAACTGGGTACAACCCATCCGCGATGGCATGTGGTCACAACCAAGCTTTCATTCCACAAGGCGAACTTGTTAATGAGTCAATCATCATAACCGATGTTGATGACCCAAAGATGCAGAAGCTTATTACCAAGCCAAGTGATGACCCACGATCGAAGGATAAATTGGACTTTCTGGAGGAGAGATTACGTGCTATTGAATGATCTGATGTATACGGTACCATTGATGCCACCCAATTATGTTTGGTCCCTGATGTGAACATCCCACATAAATTCAAACTACCTGAGTTTGAAAAATATGATGGTAGTACGTGCCCCAGAAGTCAGCTTACTATGTACTGCAGAAAAATGGCTGCTTATGCAAATGATGATAAGTTGCTGATTCATTTCTTTCAAGATAGCCTGATGGGAGTCGCATCTCGTTGGTATATCTAATTGGATAACCAACATATTCGGAGGTGGAAAGATCTAGCAGATGCTTTTTAAGACAATATAAGTACAACATAGACATATCTCCTGATCGTTTGGACTTACAAAGGATGAAAAAAAAAACCTACAGAAGGCTTTAAAGAATATGCACAAAGGTGGAGGAAATTAGCTGCTCAGGTACACCCCCCATTGTCAGAGAAAGAGATGGCTGGAATGTTTATTAACACCTTGAGACCTCCATTCTATGACAGAATGATTGGAAACGCTTCGAACAACTTCTCTGACATTATAGTGATCGGTGAAAGGATTGAGTATGGGATAAATAATGGAAGAATTTTGGAAATTATATCAGATACATCGTCAGTAAAAAAGGGGCCTCCATTGAAGCGAAAAGAAGGGGATGTGCAGATTATCAATTCCGGATACCCATCACAAGCTGTGAACCCGAGATAAGGATTTTCAAAGTATGGGGAAGGACCCAAGTCTATGACATCATATGTGGCTAATACCTCGTAAATTCCGTACAATTATCACTCTCAACAATCAACATTTCAAAATGACCCAAGACCCGGTTTTAGACCACCGGCTCACTAGCAAAATATTGGTCAGGCTGATCAGCCTCTGAGGGGAAATAGAAATAATCAATGTTTTATCCAATATGATCTAATCCCCATGTCATATACAAAACTCTTACCCCATTGATACAGAATAATCAATTGGTGCCAATTCCTTATGAACTTCTACAACCACCATACCCAAGGTGGTATGATCCGACTGCTCGCTGTGAGTATCATGCTGGGGCAGTGGGACATTCGACTGAGAATTGAACGATATTAAAAGGTAGAGTACAAGCACTGATCAAGGCTGGATGGTTGAATTTCAAAAAGGCAAATGGGAATCCAGATATCAATTCCAACCCTCTACCAAATCATGGGAATCCTGCCGTGAATGCAATTGAGGAATATTTTTCATATGGAAAGAGGGACGTGGAAGAGCATGTCAATGGAAACACTTTTCCATCTTCTTTCTAGAGCAGGGTACACCTACCCAACACGCTCAGAGGATGAGTACGTTTCTAGGAAGCCTATGCATGACTTCGATTGTTTATTTCATAAGAAGGTGACGGGGCATACAATTGAGGAGTGTGCTAATTTTAAAAAGGAAGTGCAAAAGTTGTCGGATGCAAAGATACTTACAAAAAGTCGTAAAGGAGAAAGGGAATACCAAGAAGATGACTCTTTAGTCCTCATGATAACTAAAGAATCATCTGAAGTTAATGTTGAAATTTCGTCCTATATCCCAAAACCTCCCACAATACATTACGAGGAAAAGTCAACTCGCACCACTACGTCTTATGCTCCGATGCCTATCACCATCCAATACCGAGTGCGTTCGCTTTCAAAGATTCAAGAGCAGTACCATGGATGTACGGATATGAGGTTATTACAAGTAGTAACGATAAAACTCAAGAGCTAAATCCGTCTGACCTCGATCTCCCCATAACTAATATTTCAGGAGTAGGTGGGATGACGAGGAGTGGCAGATGCTACACGCCAGAAGTTTTGAAAATGGATAAAAGTGATGTGTTTGAAAGGCAAAGGAAAGGGAAGGCCAAAGAAGACGACAGTCATGAATTCCAAGGAGAAATGCATGGCGGTCAAGTGATAGACCCAGATACAATAAGAGGTACGGAGAAAGAAAGAGCAGTGTCTGAAAAAGAAGTATGTGAATTTTTGAAGCTCATCAAGCAAAGTGAGTATAAGGTGATTGAACAACTTAATCGCTTACCTGCTCGCATATCCTTACTGTCACTCTTTCTGAATTCTGAACCACATCGCCAAGAATTATTGAAGGTTTTGAATCAAGTATATGACTGTCATGACATTACAGTGGAAAAGTTGAGTGGAATCGTGGGAAATATTACCGCACCGAATTTTATCACTTTCACAGAGGATAAAATCTCGACCGATGGTACTGGGCACACTAGAGCTTTACGTATATCCATAAAATGTAAGGATTATATTGTTGCAAAAGTATTGATTGATAACGGCTCATCTCTAAATGTAATGCCAAGATCCACACTAGCAAAGCTCCCAGTGGACGCGACACATATGCGGCCGAGCATGATGATAGTAAGAGCATTCGACGGCACCCGAAGAGAAGTAATCGGAGACATAGAGATACCTATTCGAATTGGACCATGCATATTCAATATTTTTTTCCACGTGATGGACATAAATCCAGCGTACAGTTTCCTTTTGGGTAGACCATGGATTCACTCTGCTGGGGCATCACCTTCTTCCTTACATCAGAAGCTGAAATTTATAATGGATCATAAACTCATTTGTATATATGGGGAAGAATATTTTTTGGTATCCAAGCCAGCCACCATGCCATATGTCGAGGCGGCAGAGGAAGCATTGGAGTACTCATTTCGATCATTTGAGATTGCGAACACCACGTTTGTTGCTAGTGGGAAACCCTCTCCAACGCCAAACCTATCAAAAGCATCTCAGATGGTTGCAAGGTTGATGATCAAAGGGGGGTACCAGCCAGGTAAGGGACTCGGGAGTGAGCATCAAGGCATAAAAAAGTTAATTGACTAGGACAAGAATGAGCAAAGGTTTGGACTTGGATATAGACCAACCAAGGCTGATAGAGGGAGAGTGGAAGCTTAAAAGAAAGAAGAGAGGATTGCTAGGCTTGAAAATAGGGAATTCGATGTGGAAATGGCAACCATACCCCATATTTCTAAATCCATTAGAAGTGGGGGAATTTCATTCGAAGAACCGGTTATAGTAGAGCAGTACAACCTTGAAGATGATATCGCCGAGCTTTCAATATCCGCAATCCTGAGAAAATCATCAAGTTCAAGTACAGAGGACTTGGTTTCTCGATACGATTCAGATCATGAACTTAACAATTGGGACGTCACCGAACTACCAATGCTTCTCGAGAATTTTCAAGAGTAATGTGTTCATGCCAAAATTCTAATGATTATACCCAATGCCTTAGGAATTTCATTGTTATGGGTCTATGTTCTCGTCTATTTCATGTCATCTTTTTGAATGAAAATCTAAAAACTTGTTTCGTCTCCTTTTGCTGATGATAAATATAATTCCAGTTCTTTTTGTTTCTTCCTTTTATGTCTTCTTTTTCCATTTCTGAAATGTTGTCTATACTCATGCATTGTTTATTTTTTTTCTTTTGCCTTCTTTTCATCCAATTATCCGATTCAGGTTCGAGAACAGTGATTTTGAAAACAAGAGCATAAGCAACAACTTTGACAATCCCATTCTTAGCGTAGAGTCAGGTGAAAGTGACGAGGATAATTTCGAACCATCTCCGGAAATATTAAAAATGGTAGAGTCAGATGAAAAAATAACTCAACCATATCAAGAGTTAACGGAGGTGATAAATTTGGGATTGGAGGGAGAGACGAAAGAAGTCCAAATCGGCACTTCTATGACAAGCCAAGGCCGCCAAGAATTAATTGACTTACTCAAAGAGTATATTGATGTCTTTACATGGTCTTACCAAGATATGCCAGGTCTTGACACTGATGTCGTGGTTCATCATTTGCCACTTATGCCCGAAAGTAAACCAGTGCGACAAAAGTTAAGGAAAATGAAACCAGACATGCTGGTACAGATCAAAGAAGAAGTTAAAAAGCAAGTAGATGCGGGTTTTCTAGAAGTAGCAAAATATCCTGAATGGGTTGCTAACATAGTCCCAGTGCTGAAGAAAAATGGGAAAGTAAGGGTGTGCGTCGATTATAGAGATTTAAATCGGGCAACCCCCAAGGATAATTTTCCATTGCCCCATATCGATGTCTTAGTAGATAACACTGTAGGACATTCAACCTTCTCTTTCATGGATGGTTTTTCGGGGTAACCAAATCAAAATGGCTCCTGAAGACCGTGAAAAGATGACTTTTATAACTTTGTGGGGTATATTTTTATAAGGTTATGACATTTGGTCTGAAGAATGCAGGGGCAACTTACCAGCGGGCAATGGTAACATTGTTTCATGATATGATGCATAAAGAAATCGAAGTGTACGTTGATGATATGATTGCCAAATCACGTCAAGGAGAAACTTCTTGGTTTTGTCGTGAGCAAGGAAGGAATAAAAGTTGACCCTGATAAGGTTCGAGCCATCATTGATATGCCACCACCTCAAACTCAAAAGGAAGTTAGAAGTTTCTTGGGGAGATTAAATTACATAGTCCGTTTCATCTCACAATTAACTGCAACTTGTGAACCTATATTTAAACTTCTCCACAAAAGTGATACAGAAGGATGGAATGATGATTGTCAAATTGCTTTTGAGAAGATCAAGCAATACTTGCAAAATCCACCCATACTTGTTCCTCAAACTCCAGGGCGTCCACTCATTTTGTATCTTACAGTAACAGAAAAATCCATGGGTTGCGTACTTGGTCAGCATGACGCTTCTGGAAGGAAAGAATAAGCAATATACTATTTAAACAAAATGTTCACAAATTATGAGGCTAATTATTTGATGTTGGAGAAAACTTGTTGTGCATTGGCCTGGGTTGCTCATCGGCTTAGACAATACATGTTATACCACACCACTTGGTTAATTTCAAAGATGAACCCTATCAAGTATATCTTTGAAAAGTCATCACTTTCTGGACGGATTGCTAAATGGAAAATGTTACTCACAGAATATGATATTGTCTATGTCACGAGAAAGTCAATAAAAGGAAGTGTACTTGCTGATTATCTGGCAGATCAACCAATACAAGATTATGAGCCTATGAAGTTTGATTTTCCTGATGAGAGCATTTCAATCCTATTCAAATATGACGAAGAATCTGCAGACCCAGAATTGTGGACAATGTTATTTGATGGTGCATCTAATGATGTAGGACATAGAATTGGGGCAATCCTCATATCACCTAAAGGAATTTTTTTCCATTCACGGCAAAACTATGCTTTGACTGTACAAATAATGTGGCAGAATATGAGGCATGTTCCATGAGAATTCAAGCATCTTATGATATGAAGATAAAGAAGCTTCGAGTGTACGGAGATTCGCAATTGGTGATACGACAACTAAACGGAGAATGGAAAGCTATAGACTCTAAGCTAATACCTTATGAAAAAACATGTCACTAAGTTAAGTCGAACTTTTGAAGTGATCTCATTTGACCATATACCCAGAGAGAATAATCAAATCGCAGATGCGCTGGCAACTCTAGCGTCCATGTTTGCTGCAGACTTTAAGGAAGAAGTTCATCCCATAAAAATTGATATGCGAGATTTTCCTGCTCACTGTATGAGCATTGAAGAAGAGCCAGCCACAAGACCTTGGTATTACGACATCAAACAGTATATAAAGAATGGAGAATATCCATCCAAAGCTTCTGAGAATGATAAACGCACTATTAGAAGATTGTCCATGGGTTTCTTCTTGAATGGTGAAATACTATACAAAAGAACCATGATATGATGCTCTTAAGATGTGTTGATGCAAGGGAAGCGAATCAAATCATAGAGGAGGTTCATGAAGGAATTTGTGGAGTTCATGCTAATGGATATATGATGGCCAAACAAATCTTGAGAGCATGATATTATTGGTTAACTCTATAATCTGACTGCATCAAGTACGCCAGGAGATGTCATAAATGTCAAATTTATGCGGATAAAATTCACGTACCCGCATCCCCTTTACATGTAATGACCGCGCCTTGGCCGTTCTCTATGTGGGGCATAGATGCCATTGGTCCCATCACACCCAAAGCCTCTAACGGGCATCGCTTCATTTTGGTATCTATAGATTATTTTACCAAATGGGTGGAGGCAAGTTCTTATTCAAGTGTAACCAGAAGTACGGTTGTTAAGTTTATTAAAAAGGAGATAATTTTTTGATATGGTCTACCTGAAAGGATCATCACAGATAATGAAATAACAAGATGATGAAAGAATTATGTGAGCAATTCAAAATTAAGCATCATAATTCGTCTCCTTATCGTCCGAAAATGAACGGAGCAGTGGAAGCAGCCAATATGAACATAAAAAGGATCATAGAGAAGATGGCGGAGGTTTATAAATATTGGCATGAGATGCTCCCGTTTGCACTGCATGGGTACCGCACATCAGTCCGAACATCAATTGGGGCAACGCCATTCTCTTTGGTATATGGCATGGAAGCGGTCCTTCCAATTGAGGTGGAAATTCCCTCCCTCAGAGTCTTAATGGAGGCGAAATTAGAAGAAGCAGAGTGGGTACAGACACGACATGAGCAATTGAATTTCATCGAGGAAAAAAGTTTGACTGCATTATGTAGAGGGCAATTATATCAAAGAAAAATGATGCACGCATATGATAAAAAATTACGTCCCCGATGTTTCCGAGAAGGAGACTTGGTGTTAAAAAAGATACTCCTATATCAAAAGGATCACCGAGGGAAGTGGACCCCAAATTATGAGGGACCTTTCATTGTCAAGAAGGCTTTCTCGGGAGGAGCTCTCATCCTAACAAACATGGATGTAGATGATTTACAGCACACGGTTAATTCTGATGCAGTCAAGAAGTACTTGTTTTGACCACTCTAAGTATGGGAAAATGAAGTTAAAAAAATGCTAAAGCTGTCTCGAATACTTGAGAAATTATTCTTACATTTTTTTCTTTTCTTTTCTTTTTCCAAACCATCATTTGTAAACACTGTTCATCATCAATGAAGAGCCTTTTTTTCTTCTTTCTTTCCCAGTTGACAAATACATATACTTCATCTTCTCTTTATTTTCATTATTTCTTATTCCTCTCAGTTCTAAGATATCATTAATTACTCTTGAAATAACTCAGAAGAATAAACTTGGTTAGTTGAAAGCTAATTGAAAAAAAAATTGTAACTAAGAAATGTGACCTGATTGTAAAGTAAAATCTAAAAAGTTATCACGAGGAAGGTCAATCTGCCCATGACAAAGGCTAAAGCAAAATTGGAGGATTACACAATTAGAAGTACAGAAGAGAAGCAGAGAAATTATTCACCACTGATATGGAGCCAAATACTGGGGCATAAACTAATAAATAAGGATGTATCATTTTCCTAAAAATATGCTCGATACTTCATTGTGAGTCCATGATCCTAGGCCAAGTGATTGTTCTAAAGGGTGTTGGATATGGTTAAAAATCATCATATAATTTTCTTATAAAGGTTCACAATCATGCATAGCATGCACGCATTCAAAATCACTACTTTACATTTATGTTCAAGAATTACAATGCATAGACATACACCACATTAGTTTGTTCTGACAAATTCAGGTGCATGAACCACTAAATGATATTCAATCAAAATTCACACATGACCTTCCAACATTTAAAACATGCATTAGTCTAGCTTTGGTTGTCATGAGACTTGCATAAGTCAACTTCAACATCAATTAATATGGTTAAATCGAACCCGAATTGAGTCGAGGTCGAAGCCCGGTGTCAGCGCCGGGTCCATTTCCTTTTCAATTAATGTGGTTAAATCGAACCCGAATTGAGTCGAGGTCGAAGCCTGCATCCACCCAGATTCGTTTTCCTTTTCAAATATCTTCAGTTAAATCGAATCCGACTTCGTCGCGGTCGAAGCCCGGTGTCAGCGCTGGTCCATTTCAAATATCTCAGTTAAATCGAACCCTCATTGAGCGAAGTCGAAGCCTGTGTCTATCCACGTCCATTTCGCTCCATCTCATAGAGCCTTATTTAGTCGAGGTTTCTATTCCCTATTTCATATATTATTGTACCGATCAAAATACTTATCTACGCCTTTGTACACGTTCTGAGATCAGAAGCGTGTTCAAAGGGGGGCAGCTGTAGATACCGTATTTTATCCGGCCTAATACATGAAATATACATGCTTTATATTTTGGCTCTTATAATAATACAAGACTATATGTATAATTTGAAAACTAATCCAATACTAAAATAAGAAAAGTGGTCCAAAGACTAAAAAGTAAACATTGAAAAAAAAGACTAAAAAAATAAAAATTGAAAAAAGACTAAAAGTAAAAAAGGCAATCCTAATTTTGCCTATAAATAGGAATGAAGTCTTCACTTAAGTAGATGTCTTTTGGGAGTAAAAAAAAAGGGGAAGTCATTTTTTAGAGTGAGAAAGAGAGGTGATTTTAGAGAGAGAAAGAGGTTCTACACTTCTATTATCTTCATCTTCTTCCATTACTTCTTATCAAGATAGCTTAATTGTTTGGTACATTTGTTCATAATATATTTTGTTCACCTCTCTTATTCATATGAATGTAGTTGATATATTTTGTATTTTTATACATAAGTGAATTGTTCATTCTTTATCATTTCTTCTCATTTAAATCTTAACATTTTAATTTCATGCTTTGATGATTTCTTTACAAGTTGGATATTGAGATGTCTTTGTCATCAACTTAATTAATGAGGATGATGATAAAGCTTTTGAGGGGTGGAAAAATTAACCAAATGTGAATCAACGCTTTTAATGGGTTGAAAGTGTACATTTGATGCAAAGATCCCCTAGGATAATTTTCTCACACATAACAATGCATAAAATAGAGAGTAAAACCTCTATACAGGATTATGCAAATATCTAAGTTGTGAAATTTTCAATTTTCCGACAAAGTCTTTTTTTTTTAAATATTATGTTCATCATTTTGTGACACTTGTTTGAACTAATTATAATCCATGATCACCCCCTTTGCTATTTGATTAGCAATGTCTAATGAGGGAAGGAAAGAAAAAAATGGCAATTAGTAGATAAGTAGTAAAAAAAATAGACATATTTATGTTAAAGAAATATATTGTTTATTTTTCATCATTTTTTTTCAATTTATTTATTTATTTAATAATATTATTATTANGTATGTTTTATATAATCTCAACATTTTATGTTTTCTATAATTTGACATCCTATAACTTATCTATATTCTTTCACTTCCATTTTGTTGTAATTATTAACATTAATTTTCTTTACATGTTTATTTATTTATTTTTAGCATTCTTGCATCGTCATACTTATAATATGATTCTTGCATTATTTCCTTGTTATTATAATTAATGTTCATGTATGTGTGGATTATAATTTTAATAATTAGATTTAGATTTTGTTACTTCTATTATTTAATTTTCTCTAAAAAAAAGCCGACGATGGACTTTGAGATTTTTGGGATACCAAAATTCTCGAACTACTGAGGTGAAGAGTTATTCTTGGGATACCGAGAATAACTCTAATAATGCTTTAATTTAAAAAGATATAAGAATACAAAAAATAATTTTTTTTAATTATTTTTGAAACACCCATTAAAAGTAATTTAGTTTGTTCATTTCTATGATACAAAATGCATCAAATGGGACATTCAAAAATGAATCTCTTTAACCTTTGCTTTAAAATAAAAAAAATTGGATAGCATTTGATTAAATTTGGTAACCATTTTATAATGGGTGTTGTGGGGTGCTAATACATTCCCCACACACAAACGACTCCCGAACCAACTTTGAGTTTTCGTAGACCAAAATTTTTCATCTTAAAATTGGGTGATCAATCACACCCTAAAATGATTGGTGGCGACTCCAAATTTCTTTTTCCTTAAAAAATGAATTTTTTTAATCGCCACTCCGCGTCGCACGCACGTTGCGACAATTCTCAAATCTTTAGATCTTATGTGTTGAGTACATCTAGAGACAAAAAAATGTTCTTGATTTATTTTATGTGGCCACGCATGTCCTAGTGTGTTTGAGGATTGATTTGGAAGATCGTGTGGATTTCACAGTTCGTTCGTAGATTCATACACTCATTATTTTACTAGAAGATAACGGTGACGCTTGATAGACTTCGAGAGGTAATATATATATATATATTGATATGTATGTATGAATGAATGGTTATGTTTTTTGAATGTTTGGTTAATGATGAATCGTTAATTGTATGGTAACTTTTAGGTTTAAGCTTTGTTCTTTTTTCTTAATTTAGATATTGTGTAAACTGTTTGGGTCATATGAGTTTTTGTAATTTCATTTTGATCATGATGTTGTAAGACGAAGAACAAACGAGATGGATGCGGAGGAGAAGCGGAGGAAGAGTTCCGCGATGAAACTTCACCAACGGCGGCGGCGGCGGGACTGTCTAGTTCCCATCATACGGCAGTGATGGCGGCAGCAGTTGGAGTGTCCCGCTACTGCCGTCGGTGATAATTCATGTGATTACCAAGGTACATGGCACTGATTTCCTGATACTGTGTTTCCCAATCAAACTTAATCCCATCTTTTATCTTTTAATTTTGATTTTTAAATTAGTGTAATTTTAATTTTAAAATTATTGTAATTTTAAAAGGTTAGTTATTGATTTTAATTTTTTAAAAATTAAAATTAATTAATTGATTAGATTTGACCCAAGTTTGATAAGTCATTAAATTAATTTTCACTAATAAAATTCAATTAATTTAAAATGATAATTAAGGGGATTATTTAATTAAGAAAATAGTTTATCCTTATTGAAAACAGTTTTGATCAAAACTTGAAAAATATGAAGATGGACCTCTAATAAAGAAGGAGTATTTTTTTAGAAATATGTATTCTTGAAATCCGTTTTGTAATTATTTCTATTTTTCAAATGTTATAAATTTAAAATCACTTAATAGTCACTCAGTTAATCATTTATTTATTTAAATAAATACTTATTGATTTGATAATAACATGGTCATGCATTAGTCGATCGCGTGTCATACATGAAACCTCATAAAGTTTTATTTAATCACGCATCTTATTTGAAGAAAAAAACATGTTTTATTAGGATTGTCTTATTGTGTTTATACGGATTACTTTGCAAAATCAATTGCATGTAAACTTTCAAGTTTTAATTAGTTAAACTTGATAATCACACAACTCTAAAGACATGCGTTTAGTTAGGCCTATAGGATAACCGACTTTAATTAAAAGTTTTTTTTATTAAAGTTAGATGAATGTAATTGGCTAATTATTCAAAGTTCACCTAAATTAGTCTTATGTTCTTTGGAAGATTAAATGAACTTAGGCCAATTAGATTGGATTAATAATTAATTTTATATTCATAGGGTTATTGAAACTAGTAATTAATTTATAATTAATTGATTAGTAATTAGAAACACATTATTAAGAGAAGGTTAACATGTCAATATGACCTATGGTCGCTATTATTAGTACAACAACGTGAGATATAGAGGGCCTCGAGACAACTTTGTTTCCGTCCCCCTATGAAAGGTTTCGAACTGTATCAATATCAAGATTGACTTCTTATGAAAATAGCACTAAGTGATGTATTTTGGACTTGACCGACCATAAGATGACATTTTTTAAATTCAGGCGTAGATTCTGAAATA
>QANY01003870.1:0-17792 GCA_003255025.1 Datisca glomerata
CTTAATTAAAGGGTTTTAATCAAAATTTAAATTTTTAATTTTTGAAATTTGAAATTTAAGTTTTAAATTTAATTTTTGACTTTTGTAAAGAGTTACAAAGTGGTGAGACAACGTGGAGAAGAAGGAGGAAGTTACAGACGCCATGAAGATTAATTTATAACTTATTTATTATTCTTTTTGGATTGTAATTAGAAATGAGCCAATATGAGGTTAATTTTAAATGTATGATTTAATTTTAATTGTGTATCATCATATAACATGTCATATAGTACTAGGGATATTCCAATTCAAATTGCCATGTAGCATGTACATGCATCATTGTAGATTAATTTATAATGGTTATAATTTAATTACAATGTGAAAGTTTATAATCGTTACGATTTTAAATTGAGATTTAATATTTAAATAAAGGATTTATAAATTTAATCACATTTTTTAAATTAATAAAAGTTAAGTTTTGAAAAACAAACAAAAATTCGTTTTTTTAAAACTAAGTGGGAGGGCGTTGAAACGTTCTCAAAGTCTCCAACGCGAACTTGATCGTGCCACGAGGAATGGTTTAGAACCGCTCATAGCGGTCCTCTCTTCAATGGGAGAAATTTTGAAGTTATGTCGCTTTGAGTCATCGAGTTACTTGAGAAGTTAAGACTTTTAAAGGAAGTGGTGGGGTAGGGTAGTTCTATAGACGGACTGTTAGTCCATAGCAACTTTTAAGAGTCGGTGTGTTGGTTAAACACTTAGATTGAAGTACATTAGAATCCCCACTTAGGGGCTAGTCAATGAGGCTAAGGTGACAAAATAACTTGATGATTGGTTAAGCTAGATGTATAGACATTTTAGCATTAACCAAACGAGAAGAGTCTCGATTCGATAGGAGATAGTTTGGACTTCATCCCTCGATGATGCAAACTAACATTTTTTATCGTAACATCATCGAGGAAATATTTTAAATATTTAAATAGTTGCATTTATTTACACCACTTTATTTATTCTTTTCAATAATCATGTCAACTATCTTAAACACAAACAATATTAACTGGTGATAATTACAGTGATTGAAGACACAATCTTGATATCGCACTGACGATTGAAAAGTACAAGTTCGTGCACACCATCCCTTGTTCCTTTGAGTCTTTTAGTGAATCGACTCAAGAGGAAAATAATGTTTATGCTTCTTGGCTACATATCGATGAGATAGCCAAATATTACATCTTGGCTTTGGTTAGCAATGTGTTACAACAACATCAGATTTTGGAAACCACCGCTGATATGATATTGAACATCGCCAAAATGTTCAGAAATCAAGGTCGTTAAGGAAAACAAACAGTTGTGCGAAACCCTATGAACTGCGGGATAAAACCTGGAACTCTTGTCAAAGAACATATGATATTGATCATTAGTTATCTGAATGAGATGGAGATAATGGCTGTTAAGGTTGATGGTGAGACTTAGGTGGATATGATCCTAGAAGCTCTGTTTGATACCTTCGAGAACTTTAAACTTATTATTTGATGAATAAGTTGAGGTACTCGCTTCCTGAGATTATGAATGAGTTTTAAGCCGCTGAGACTTTGTTTCTAAAGGGCAAGAGAAAGACTGGAGAGGTAAACTTTACTGAAAGTTAGCCTTTCACCTATGGCACCAAAAGGAAACACGAGAGGAGGTATGAATAAGGCTAATAAGCAGAACTCAAAAGTTGTAAATAGTTAGGGCACTGTAAGGTGGACATGACGTGAGACAAGTGTCATCACTGTGAAGTCGGTAACCATTGGATACGCAACTGCTTGGATTATCTTTAGCAGATATCTTGGTTGAGTTCATCGTCCGTATGGGGAATAGAGTATTAGTATTGGCCGTATCAGTTGAAAATTGATAACGATTGTCTATTTTTACGTGATGTTTATTATACCTCGATCTTTTGGGAAAAACCTTATTTCAGTAGTTAGTTTAATTGAGCAAGGATACAATTTGAATTTCATTGATAAAAATATTGGTATTTTTAGAAATGACTGCTTAATTACTACTACACATTTGATAAATAAAATGTTTTATGTAAAACCAATAATTCCAATATATGTGACACTGAAGTGAATGTTGACTCACAAAGGGATAGTAAAAGGTTGAAGTATGACTCAACCGATCTAACATATTTGTGGCACTTACGATTGGGCATATTAGCCTTGACATGATTAAAAGACTTGTGAAGGATGATCATTTGTAAACTTTAAGTGTTGGATCACTACCCACATGCGAATCTTGTATTGAATGCAAAATAATCAAGAGACATTTTTCAGCAAAAGGTGAAAGAGTCACTTAATGATTTAAACTCATACATAGTGATGTATGTGGGCCATTAAATATCCAAGCAAGAGGAGGTTATGAATACTTCGTAACCTTCACTTATGAATACTTCGTAACCTTCACTGATGACTACTCACGTTTTGGTCATGTTTATCTAATGCGCCAAAAGTCTGAAACCTTTGAAAAATTCAAAGAGTATAAGGCTTTGGTTGAAAAGCAATTAGAAAAATAAATCAAAACACTATGATTCGATCGTGATGGGGAGTACTTCCTATGAGAGTTCGAAGATTATTTTAAGGAAAAATGTATTCTTTCTCAGCTTACAACACCTGGTACGCCACAGCAAAATGGTGTGTCAGAGAGAATGAATCGAACTCTGATGGATATGGTTAGATCCATGATGAGTTACTCATCACTCCCAAATTCTTTCTGGGAACATGCCTTGAAAACAATGGTATATATTCTGAACCAAGTTTCGTCGAAGACGGTGCTTGGTACACCATATGAAGAGATTGTGGGGATGAAAATCGTCTATTAACCATTTTAAAATATAGGAGTCCCCAACACATGTTCTAAAACCAAAGACAGGCAAATTGACCAGTCATTCAGAATTATGCATGTTCATAGGATATCCTAAAGGAATGAAGGGGTACATCTTCTACAGTACGACTTACCAGAAAACATTCGTTAGCACGAATGCTCATTTTCTTGAAAAAGATTACATTAAAAATGTACAGACGAGAAGCACACTTGTGCTAGAGGAATTATTGAGTGAGATGGCACCGACTCCCCAATCAGAAAATTGTTTCGGAGTCAATAATGGAAGAATCACGACAGGAGCTAGAGCCTCGACATAGCGGGAGGGTTATGAGACAACCAGAGAGGTATATGTCTTATGGAGAAGCTTTGATAATGATCTCAGATAAGGATCTTGATGAATCTATCTCCTACTCAGAGGCCATCTAGTCTGTTTTTTCCCTTATCTTTCTCTCTCCCCTTCTGTCTTGGTAACGTCTAGTTTGGTTTCTTCTTTGCCTCTCTTTTTATATAAGAAACAAATAAATTCTAGTCAAGTGGAGAAAAAGTACAAGGGAGAAAGAGTGTAGGATAAGAAATCGGTTTAAACTCCTAAAAATGAATATTTCTCTCCCCTACCTGTGTCGGTCCTATCTGGTGGGCTGAGTATTCTTGCTCTCTGTTGATATATCTGATGGTTTGGGACCTGAGTTTTCTTATGTTACTCTCTCTTTCAAGTTATTTTGCATGGTGCACCTCGGTTCGATCGAGCCTGTGAATGCTTTAAATAGCGACGATCTTACTTATGTATGTCAATTCACATTCTGTCTTGGTCATAATTAACTATGCTACTTGATAATTTCTATAATCATTTAAACTGTGTATCTAACTTGATCGACATTATAGGCTGTGGAATGAAACTAAGGGGTGATGATCCCAGTGCGATGAAGGATTTTATTATTAGTGTTCAGAATAGGGTGAGTGAACTAAAGGCATCGTGCGGAGATGGTCTGACAGATATAAATAGCAAAAGAGTAAGCTTATCTCACATCTGTTTTTACAGTTCCATCATTATACGAATGCTGTAACCGTGATATTTGCAGATGGAGTTCATGCTGGAAACCATATGTGACATCAAGAACAACAAAAAACGACCCAAAGAGAGTCCTGCACAGCATGCACAGATAAATAAATGGCTACACGAGGTATTGCTTGTTTCTTTACATGGTTCTGATAGTTTTGCAGCTTTTGCACCATCTTTAATCTTTACATTTTGTGTTTATAATTTGGGGTTGCACAGTCTGCGTTAGAGAACTCTCGATGTAATTGTTTAGAGAGGGGGAGAGAGAGAGAGAGAGAGAGAGAGAGAGAGAGAGAGAGAGAGACAAAACTCGGCTTTAGAATTGAGAGGAATTGAAAAAAATATGGTCCAAGACTGAAGTGCTGAGGCCGGGCCTGAAGACCCTTTGTAGTCTGTGTATTATGCTTGTGTTGCCCTAGATTGTATCAAAAAGCTTTTATTGTTGGTTGTGACTTTTGGATTTGGGGACACCTTTTTTTGCTTGAGTTTACTTTTTCATGAGCTAGTATTGAAACGTGTAAAGAATAAGGTTAGTAAATGTCCTGTAGATTTTTTTAGTAGTGTTAGGACTCAGGACGTTAAGATATTCTATTGGGAGTCTATATTTTGTCCATCTTGTTCTTTGTTAAGGTATTATTAGTCAAGTGGACTACTTGTTTTCATAAATGTCCTGACTTGTATCTGCATTTATTTATGGATATCTTATGAGTTGACTTTTTGTTGATGGAATTCACTATTGTCGTTCCTTCTTTCTATGATTTTTCTGGTAGCAATAATTTTGAGTTTTGAAGTTAATCTTAGTTCAGCCACCCCAGTTTTCCAGTTTTCAACCTTTGGCACTCTATACTTGGCTCTTATAATAAATTCATGACATGAAACCGTTATTTCTATGTGCTACATACATTAGACTTTGGCTCAAACAATAATGCAGTTTTTGTTGATGTTTTTTGAGAGACAATGTGTCAACTTACCCCCTCGAGTTAAGCAAGTCAAACATCTTGACTGAGTCTATAGGGAAATAGGACTTAGGAGTCGGCATATTTTTTCATTTTAACAATGGAAGCTTCTACACAATCCTATGTCTTCCTCCCTAATGAGAGCGATAATGTGTCATGATTTTGTAAGCATAATTTTTTTTCTATTTGATGTAAATATATATCTTTTCCTATATAACAGTTGAGAGTAGAAGATATTTCAATTAGAGGGCTTAAATGGAGCAAGTTGATTGATCCAGAAAACCAGTGGGTTTCATCTGGGGATCTGGCCTCTATGTCAAACAATGTTGAAGAGGTAGCCCACCACGATAAACAAAGAGATTCCCGAGACACAGATATTGCTTCACCGGGCATCTGCGCTGAGTATGAACACTGATGATAGGAAGGCAATATTTTGTATAATAATGAATGGAGATGATTATGTCGATGCATTTGAGAAGCTTTTAAGGTTGGATTTGCCTGGGAAGCAGGTAACTGTAATTTCTTTTCATTTTCCCTCGCCATTTCTTGATTATATTGCTATATACTTTTGGATTATTTTATCGAGGGTTGTCAACTGTATTTATGTTAATAGGATAGGGAGATCATGCGTGTTCTCGTGCAATGCTGTATACACGAGAAAGTGTTTAACAAGTACTATACTATTCTAGCCTCGAAGTTGTGTGAGCACGACAAAAATCACAAGTTCACGTTGCAGGTAATATCTTTTTTGGTTGACTCGGGCTGCTCAAATTTTTTCTCTTGATAGGACATTATGGTTGAATTAAGGGTGCCTAACTGTAATGGATTTTAAAGGGAATTTGAATAAAATGTAAGGGAAAAAAGAATGAAAGGGAATCGGAATAAATATATGAAGTTGGTAATTCAGTTGTCGGACCGTGCTTTGTTGTTTATACGTTTTCCTGATAATTTATCTGTGCATTCTTTCACATACAAAGACATCGCTTGATCCAGTCCTTAACGTCTCTGCTTCCTCAAGTAATTTGCCTGGTTACAAGACTAGGCATTTTCCCGTGTTGAGTTTTTACTGCAAATTGCTCGAAGATAGAAGTAGTGATAGTTTTGTATTTTGCTTTTTTCTTCCTTTGAATCTTGCAGTTTTGCATTTGGGACCGTCTCAAAGAGCTAGAGTCAATGGAGCTTATCAAATCAATGAACCTAGCTAAATTTATTGCAGAGATGGTTGCCTCTTTCACTCTCTCCCTTGCTGTTCTGAAGACTGTAGAGCTGAGTGATGTCACTCTACTCCCAAAAAGGATTATGCATTTCCGAATAATGTTCGAGGCCTTATTCGAACGTCCTGAAAGCCTCATGTGGAACATGTTCACCCGCGTGGCTGTCACCCCCAAGCTCGAAACACTTAGAAGCGGTATGGAGTTTTTCATAAGGGAGTACGTCGTGAAGAACAATAAAGGCTTTGCTGAAAAGTATAAGATTGTTAGGAAAGCTCTCAATAATGTTGAAGGGGTTCTCATGTGATTGAATTGTTGCATTCTGCTTCTAGGCAGATCAAATTTTTGTATTTAATTTAAACACATTTTTTAAACATTTTCTAAAGTATAAGATTGTTAGTTATTTTTTTATGCAGTTCATTTTTCTTATGTGAAAATTAATTTTGATCATCAAGTTATTTCCTAAAGATTTAACCTAAATGTGCCAGGGAATGGCCCAACTCCAGATTTAATACTATTTTTTTAGGAATTTAAGCAATTTCTAAAGGGAAAAAGATCAAGTTGCTTTTGTAATTTAATTTTTTTGGCTGAATTCGGGGTGTTCTAGACCGTGGTTTACTAAACATGAGAATGTTAGATCAAAATCTAATAGAAATTTTTATTAGATCAAAATCTAATAGAAATTTTTATTAGATCAAAATCTAATATAGAATATTTTGCAGCAAGATCAAGCGCTTTGACAGTTTTTTCTTTTGTGAAAAATGTTATATTTCCTTAGAAAAAAATAAAATTTTATTTTGTGAATTCATGGAATTCTCCTAACACGAATTTTCTAAATTTTTTAGACTATATATTTTTATTATTTGTACAGAAATTGCATTTATTTAACAAGTTTTAGGCGTGGCTTGTTAAAATTGTCTGTTTCCTTTTATTTGCAAAATTGGCTCGTTTTTGGTATGCAAAGAGTTAAAACCATTTTTTAAACATTTTATTTCCGATTTGAAATCAGAGAATTTTGGGATGTAATTAAGAAATATTCCGTGCTTATGAGTTACGAGGTTAACATTAGAAATTGTTATCCATTTGAAGCACGTAACACATTCGTTTATATTGTAATCGCTTCTGTTTTAGGCCAAATTTTCATTCAACTGTTTCATTCTAGACCCTGCATAATGGAATCGAAGATGTTGGAAAATGAAACAATAATAATAAAATTAATAAGATAAGTTGACATACAATGACTAAAATTCAAATATACATCATCAGATCATGGACTCGATATTATTTTATATAAAAATGCTAGTAAACAGGTCGCGTGCATATTAATAAGTTAGTAATTAGTTACTATTTTATTAGTTATTATCTGACTGTTTTTCTATTTTTTTAATTTAATTATGGTTTCGTTTAAAACTTGAAAATCAAATTAAGAAAAAAAAATTAAATATGGTTTCTCTCTAAAGACCTTAAACTGCCCTTTCAATTTAGATCAATGTTTTCTTTTTATCTCTCTAATTCTTCCGGAATGATAGAAAATTAAATTTTCACAGAGAGAGAGGATTTTGTTCGGGAGAGAATGAATGGAGGAATTAGAGAAAACTAAACTTTCACAAAGAAAAAATTTTGTTCCAGAGAAAATGAATGGAGAGTTAGAGAGAAAGAGAAGACATTGATTTAGATTGTATTAACCCTAAAGATTCAGAAGAATTTGTTTTAAGTTTATGCACGCATCTGAAATGTAACAAAAAAATAAATTTGAAATGCAAAAAAGTCATTCGTTAATGGCTCATCCTGAAACGATTTTGAAAGATTAGTAGCACAATGTCTTTCATCGTTAAAATTCTTCTCCCTGCTTCTGCCTGGAAGTTGTAATTCGAGAGATTGTGAATTGTTTTCAGCGTGTGGGTAATGGAGGGATTATGAGGAGCGATATTAGGGGTTTGATTTTAGGAATTTTGGGAAAAAAGATTTGGTGCGAGTTCAAATGTCGGGCATCTTGTGTTTTCAGAATTTATTTGGGGAAAATGAAGATCCATGTGGGGATATTTTCAGAAATTTCAAACTAATATATGAGAGTAATTCTAGAACAATCAATTAATTGATCAAATGGTATAATAATCATTATAAATTGATGTTTGATGATATATTAAAATATTTACTCACTTAAAATTTAATAAATTATTTAATCTATATATCATTACACAAGGTGTCTCTCCTAGTTCTGTGCGTTGTATCAATCTTAACAGAAAAAAAAAATCAAATATTTCATCCGTAATATTTGTATAGAATCGTATAGCATGACACGCAACTCACCATTAACCCCTGGGTTAATGCCCAAAGCAAGTAAAGGGCCCGACCCAATTGACCGTTATGACTCGGTTCCTTCCGGTTCATTTAATGATAAATTAGAGTCTCGGTTCGTATTATCTCATCCAACCGGACCATTTCCACCCCTGGCCGTACCCGCCATTTTTTTCGTTCTCTCTTAGCCGCTGGTCATCGTCCTCGTAGTCCCTCTGAGGCTTGTCTCTCTCAGCTGCTCACCACTAACTTCAATTCTCATTGTGCTCGGACACAGAGACATAAATCACAGTTGTATGCTCATGTGCGGAAAGTAAGATACACTCACCGTCCAATAGGCTGAGATAGGTACGTACTTTTGTAAGTTTGTGTGTTATTAACTATGTAGAATATCTGCTCATAGTCCAATGTTTAGGCATGATGGTGTTTGCTTGTACCTTTGAATTATTTATATCTTCAAATGATCATGTTGTTGAGTTTATTACATAATCCCCAAGTTAAGGAGACTCTTCTCTGTGTTTTTTTGTTGGGTTTTGTTTAAAATTGATGTTTCTTTTTTTACTTTGAGAATTAGTGTTGATATTCAAGATATATCTCATAATGCTATTTCTGTTTACATGCATTGTTCAATTAGACTATAATTTTTTGTGTGATATGTTGCACTGTAATTTCAAAATGGAAGTTAAAATACCAGAAAATCTGAAATTTGACAATTAATCAACAAAATTGATGGACGAAGACGGAAAATATGTTTGAAAAACCTGCTGGTAATTGATAGAGTCGAGAGCTTTTCTTGCTTCTTTAGAAAAGCGAGCTAATACTTTTAGCATACTTAGTCATTCTGATTCCTTTGGGTGTGGGATTGATCCGTTAAGGTATATGCTTTTTGATTTCTTTTGCATGCTCAAATTCTTCTTGTTCAGTCCTTTTTAAGCTCCTTTTTCAGAATAATACAGTCCTGTACATTACTGATAAAGAATGTGTTCAAAGATTCTTTTGCAAGGTACATAATGACTTCGTCAATATGATTTGATAAACGGATAGTTCGTTTCGAGACTTTTTAAAGATATCCCTTGATCTGTTTTTTTATAATTGGAATTTGTTAGAATGTAGTTGTGTAATATAGAATTTCAATGTCTGTTTTGTTCTTGTTCTGTTTAGTTTTTAGTTTTTGAATATTTCTCATCCTCCAAATACTGCTCTTATACTCTTTTTTAATTATTAATATATATTTTTTGTATCCTATAAAAAAAACTTTAAGTCCGAATAATTTGTTTGGAGTATTTGTACTTTTTGTGCAAAGGTACTCTTGTATCTACACCCTAGGAAGATTTTACGTTAATATGGTACTTTGTGACAAACAATGTTATAGAACCTTATAAATTCCAAGCTATAGCAATTTTGGGAGATTCTCTAAACATGCTTCCATGATTCTATCTATTGTTTTTTTGGGAAAATATGAAAATAACTAGAAAATTGGTGAAGAGGTGGCGGAAGGTGGAGGATGAAGAAGAGAAAAATATCAAAGGACATGAAGGAGGATATTTTGATATTATTATATTCAAAATGTGCTAGTATTGTCAGTGTATTGGGCTGTGTACTCTTTTGTTTCTCCACCCCTAGTGCTAGTATTTTATAGACTACGAAATTCATAATTTGTGTCCAAAAAAAGCGCAAGTGCCACGCACCTCCAAAGAACAAGCCTCTTCACAATGTTTTCAGGAGGGTTTCTTGTTCTTTCTGACTTATGACTGTTCAATATCTTAATAAGATTTTGTTTCTTTGAATTTTGGAATCCGGTTGTTGAGAAGG
This sequence comes from Datisca glomerata, assembly GCA_003255025.1. Classification (NCBI taxonomy): domain Eukaryota; kingdom Viridiplantae; phylum Streptophyta; class Magnoliopsida; order Cucurbitales; family Datiscaceae; genus Datisca; species Datisca glomerata. Next base: position 10,176 of record QANY01003870.1, read on the forward strand.
TGAAGAAAATATTGGATAGGTGGAAAAAGACTATTTTTCTAGAGTAGGCAGGTTAGTTTTGATTCAAACTGTTTTGAGAAGTATCCCAATTTACTATGTGTCTATTTTAGAATACCACCAAAAGCAGCAAGCATCTTAGAGAGATTGATGAGAGACTTTCTATGGGAGGGTGTTGAGGAAGGGAGAAAATACCACTTAGTTAGATGGGAAGAGGTTACTAAAAGTAAGGATCTAGGTGGGTTGGATATAGGTAATCTTTTGTTTAGGAATAAAAGACTCTTAAGGAAATGACTTTGGAGGTTTCCTTTGAAAAATGGTTCTTTCTGGTTTCTGTTATCAAAAGCATTTGTGGTACTCACTCCAACGGACGAGGCTCTAAAATGGTGGTAAGTGGTTTTTAAAAAAAACTTTGGAAGTTTATTTCTAGAGGACTTAATTCTTATCTCAATGAGCTTAGGCCATGGCAAGAAAATTAGATTTTGGGAAGATGGATGGGTAACAATGCTTTTTCTGTTTCTTTTCCAAGCCTTTATTCAATTTCTTTGAACCATAATGATAAAGTTGGAGACTTGATTCTTTCTTATTCTCCACTCTCTTGGAATTTATTTTTTAAAAGAAACTTAATTGATTCTGAAATCGAGAAGTATCTTAATATGCTATCCTTGCTCAAATCTTGTTCTTTTAATTATGAAGTTATGGACAAAAGGGTGTGGGCACTTGACAAATCCAGAGTTTTCTCTTGTAAATCCTTTATGAATTTTATTTCAAATGTTGTGGATTCCCATCACTCTTTCCCTTTTCCTTTAATATGGAAATCGTGCTCTCCTTCCAAAGTTAAAGTTTTTTTTATGGTTGTTAATATTGGGAAAGGTAAGTACCGTGTATACTCTTCAAAAGAGAAGACCTTATATGTGCTGAGCTCCTTCATGGTGTGATTTGCGCAAAAGCAACTCAGAGAGTTCGAACCATCTTTTTTGCATTGCCCTTTAGCTTCTTATGGAATCGGTTGTTGATATTGTTTGATCTCAGCTGGGTGCAGCCTTGTTCAATGGAGATGTTGATAAGATTGGAATTTGGTGGTGGAAATAAAAAGAAAGATGTTTTGCGGTATCATGCAGTCTTTGCTATTTTTTAGGTTCTTTGACTTGAGAGAAATGGAAAAAATTTTGAAGACGCGTTTGCCGATGAGTCAGTTTTATGGAAGAAAGTTATATTATTGGCTTCTTCTTGGGCGTGAAAGTCGAAATCCTTTAAGGATACCCCTTGGTCTTCTATTCTGACAATACGGACGATTTTCGTCCACTCCATCTTTCATATGGTGTACTAAGCACAGTCTTTGACGGAACTTGGTTCAGAACATATGTCATTGTTTTCAAGGCATATCCCCAGAACGAATCTACGAGGGATGAGTAACTCATCATGGATCTAATCATATCCATTAGAGTTCGATTCCATCTCTCTGACACACCATTTTGTTCAAGAATGTCAGGTGCTATAAGCTGAGAAATAATACTTTCTTCCTTAAGAAAGTCTTTGAACTCTCCTAGCAAGTACTCTCATCGGATCATAGTGTTTTGATTTATTTTCTCTAATTGCTTCTCAACCATAACCTTGCACTGTTTGAATTTTTCAAAGGTTTTAGACTTTTGGCGCATAAGATAAACATATCCAAAACGTGAGTAGTCATCTATGAAGGTTACAAAATATTCATAACTTCTTCTTGCTTGGATATTTAATAGCCACATACATCACTATATGTACAAGTTCGAGGCATTGAATGACTCTTTCACCCTTCACTGGAAATGGTCTCTTGGTCATTTTGTCTTCTATGTAGGATTTGTATGTGGATAGTGATCGCACACTTAAAGTTTATAATGGACCATCCTTTGCAAGTCATTTAATCTTGTCTAGGCTAATGTGACCAAGAAACAAGTGCCACAAGTAGGTTAGATCGATTGAGTCAGACTTCAACCTTTTACTATCTTTTGTAAATCAGTATTTACTTTAGTGTCATATATCATTGAAACTTTTTGTTTCACATAGAATAAGTTGTTTATCATGCGTATAGCAGTAATTAAGCAATCATTTCTAAAATATCAATATCATTATCAATAAAATTTAAAAAAATCTTTGCTCAATCAAGCTAACTACTGAACTAAGGGTTTTTCCAAAAATCAGGATATAATAAACATCATGTAAAACCAAATAATTATTATCAAACAACAATTTAATTGTTCCAACTGATACAGCTGATACTAGTACTTCATTCCTCCAATGGAAGCAAAACTCGCCCTCAATAAGCCTTATGTTATCCCTAAACCCTTTTAGAATTCAACTCCTTGAGATAATCCGTGCAGTTGTGTTTTCAATGGCAAGTGACTCCACAACGATGACACTTGTCTTTCGACTTGTCCACTTTGCAAGGCCCTTGCCTTTCACAGCTTTTGAGTTCTTCTTCTTAGCTTTCTTCGAACCTCTATTGTGTTTCTTTTTGGTGCTAGAGGTGGAAAGCTTACTTTTAGTAAAGTTTGCCTCTCCATTCTCCATTTTTCCTTTTAGAAACAAGGTCTCAGCAGCTTGCAACTCCATAAATTTCAGAAGAGAATACCTCAAGTTATTCATCGAATAATTAAGTTTGAAGTTCTCAAATGTGTATGGCAGAGTCTCAAGGATCATATCAATTTAAGTCTCGACGTCTACTTTAGCTCTCATGATCTCCATCTCATTCAGATAACTAATGATCAGCATCATATATTCTCTGATAGGAGTTCCGGGTTTCATCTGGCAGTTCATGAAGTTTCGTACAACAATTTGATTGGCTTGACGACCCTGATCGTCAAACATTTTAGTGATGTTCAACATCATATCAGCAGCGATCTCCATGTTCAGATCTTGTCGTTGCAACATATTGCTAACAGATGTCAAGATGTAACACCTGACGATCTCATCAGAATGCGGCCAAGAAGTATAAGCATCATTTTTCTCTTGAGTCGATTCAGCAATAGGCTCAAGTGACAAGTGGTGGTGAGCACGAACTTGTGCTTTTCTACCGTCAGCATGATATCAAGATTACGTTTCTAATCCACGTAATTTTCACCACCAAGTTTTTTCACATTCAAGATTGTTGAGAGTGTAGATAATGACATGATTACTGAAAAGAATAAATAAATCAGTGTAAATAAATACTCAATTATTTAGGAACATATGATGCATGATGTAAATATTAAATATTTAAAAATCCGAGAAAACATATTTCTTTTATGATGTTACGATCAACAATGATAACCCGTCTCATCTAAGGACAATGCCCGAGCTACCTCCTATTGGATCGAGATACTTCTCGTTTGGTTAATGCTTCTCAAGATGTCACTACATCTAGCTTAACCAATCACCAATTGTTTTGGTCACCTTAGCCCATTGACTAGCTCCTATGAGAGATTTCAATGAGTTTCGGTCTAAGTGTTTAACCAACACATCGGGTTTTAAGATTGTTATAAACTAATAGTCCGTCTACGAACTGTCATGTCTCACCACTTCCTTTACAAGTTTTAGCTTCTCAAACAACTCGATGAATCAAAGTGACACGATTCCCAAGTTTCTCTCACTAAAGAGATGACTACTAGGGCGACGCTAAACCATTCCTCATGCCACGATCAAGTTTGCATCGGGGACCTTAAGAACGTTTCAACGTAAATGACTCTCCCACTTAGTTTTTGGAAAAATAGATTTTTCGTTGCTTTTTCAAAAATCATAACTCTTTATAAATTTGAAAAATAAGTTTTGAAAATTATAAGCTTCTATAAAATCTAAATCACAATTTAAAACATATAACTTTAGAAAGTTCGCATCGTATTTAAAATTGTAACCCAATATAATTTTAAACTACAATGATGCATGTAATGTTACATGGCATGTTATATGATGATACGAGATTAATAATAAATCATATATTCAAAATTAACCTTTCTATGACTCATTTCTAATTACAACCCATAAAAACATAATAATTTAAATACTAGTCCTCATGGCATCTATAGTTGTCTCCTTAGAAAGTCTCACTTCTTCGTAACTCTTTATTGAAGCCGAGTCCCATTTTTAAAATTCAAAATTCAAATTAAAATTAATTTTTCAACAATTTTTACTTTGATAAATAAATTACCAAGTAAATTATTCAATTGATTTATTTTTAAAAACAAATTGTAAAATAAATTCTAATTAATCAGTGTTGAAAAATTACAAAATTAAATCAATTTAATTTTTAGGGACTGAATTGTGCTTGGAATCAAATCTCAAGTCCATGTAAATCATTTGGGTCAAGCAACCATTNAAATAAATTCTAATTAATCAGTGTTGAAAAATTACAAAATTAAATCAATTTAATTTTTAGGGACTGAATTGTGCTTGGAATCAAATCTCAAGTCCATGTAAATCATTTGGGTCAAGCAACCATTTCTTAGTGCAATACCTCAATAGGCTTGGTGGGTTCATGCCAGCCAAGACCCAACATGGTCTTACGCGCCAGGGTTTCCAAAACCCTAAGGTTTCCTAAACCTAATTACGAAACCTACGGCGCGACAACCTACGGCACAGGGGACGTTGGCGTGCGGCAGAAGGCGCGAGGCAGCAGACGGCACAGCGCGATGGCCAATATATATGTCAAGGTCACAATATACATCCAGGCATACGTTTAATCAAAGAATAAGCATAATCAAGAACATTAGGATCTGATACCAATTGTTGGATCATGTTTTAAAATTTGAAGAAAAATTAATGAACCACAAACAATTCGTGGGTGGAATATAAAAAAATTTAAAACAAATATTTAATCGAATTAAGTATAAAACCACTCAACAATCATACATATTCAAGTAAATGTGTTGAGAAAAGATAGATACAATTTATACATTTCTTGTATTTATAAATTCTGATTTGGCGAGATCTAATTATTTGTCTTGCGTTCTTCATTTTTGAAATTCGCAGAACTTCAATTGATCTTTCTACAACCAACCACTTGTAGGATTTAAAAGTATATCTCGCAAGGATATTATTAGGAATATAGTGTGGGATCTCTAGACAACTGAGGAAGGAAAAATAATTTTTCTTCTTCCTCTGATAATTTTCGGCGGCAATTGTAGGGGGAGGGGAGAGAAACTCTTTTATGCTCTGAATATTCACACACTATGATTATAGTTAGAGAGGCAACCCTAATGCAATCCATTATATAATAATTACATAATTTACACATATTCTCATATATGTTAAATTGCCAAAAATCACCTCCATTGCACTGCAATTCGTCCCCATCAATTAATTAATTAATTTTATTTATTAATTATCCAATAATTAGAAAATAACAAATTAATTCATTTGTACACTAGTTCTACTCTTCACTAATTTAGTTATGACACTCATCACATATGGGTTCGGGAAGTGCACCTGGTCTAAAACACATTTTTTGTCCAACTAACGTTGTGTCTCATTTATGTCCTTATGAACTACTCTTGAGACCGAATAGATCAACATGAATAAAGTTATGGTATTCAAATACCCGACTAATTTATCACCATAAATTCCTGATATATTTAATCCCGACATCGTACGACTCCACTATAGGTCTGATGCCGAATCAACTCTTGATTCATGGATATTCAATAGCCCACATACATCACTATATGTACAAGTTCGAGGCATTGAATGGCTCTTTCACCATTCGCTGGAAATTATCTCTTGGTCATTTTGCCTTCTATGCAGGATTTACATGTGGATAGTGATCGCACACTTAAAGTTTGTAATGAACCATCCTTTGCAAGTCATTTAATCTTGTCTAGGCTAATGTAACCAAGAAACAAGTGCCACAAGAAGGTTAGATCGATTAAGTCAGACTTCAACCTTCAACCTTTTTATTTCACATAGAATAAGTTGTTTATTATGCCTGTAGCAGCAATTAAGCAATCATTTCTAAAATATCAATATCATTATCAATGAAATTTAAAAAAAACTTTTCTCAATCAAGCTAGCTACTGAAATAAGGTTTTTTTTCTTCCAAAAACCAGGATATAATAAATATCATGTAAAACCAAATAATTGTTATCAAATAACAATTTAATTGTTCCAACTGATACAACCTATACTAGTACTTCATTCCTCCAATGAAAGCTGAACTTGCCCTCATTAAGCCTTATGTTATCCCTGAACCCTTTTGGAATTCAACTCCTTGAGATAATCCGTGCAGTTGCGTTTTCAATGGCCAGCGACTCCACAACGATGACACTTGTCTTTCGACTTGTCCACTTGCAAGGCCCTTGCCTTTCACAGTTTTTGAGTTCTTCTTCTTAGCTTTCTTTTAACCTCTATTGTGTTTCTTTTTTGTGCTAGAGGTGGAAAGATTACTTTTAGTAAAGTTTGCCTCTCCATTCTCCCCTTTTCCCTTTAGAAACATGGTCACAGCAGCTTGCAACTCCTTCATGAATTTCACAAGAGAATACCTCAAGTTATTCATTGAATAATTAAGTTTGAAGTTCTCAAATGTGTATGGCAGGGTCTCAAGGATCATACCAATTTAAGTCTCGCCATCTACTTTAGCTCTAATGATCTCCATTTCATTCGGATAACTAATTATCAGCATCATATATTCTCTGATAGGAGTTTCGGGTTTCATCTGGTAGTTCATGAAGTTTTGTACAACAGCTTGATTGGCTTGACGACCTTGATCGTCGAACATTTTGGTGATGTTCAACATCATTTCAGCAACGATCTCCATGTTCATATCCTGTCGTTGCAACACATTGCTAACACATGTCAAGATGTAACACCTGACGATCTCATCAGAACGCAGCCGAGAAGCAGAAGCATCATTTTCCTCTTGAGTCGATTCAACAATAGGCTCAAGTGGACAAGTGGTGGTGAGCACGAACTTGTACTTTTCTACCGTCAGCACGATATCAAGATTACGTTTTCAATCCACATAATTTTCACCACTAAATTTTTTCGCATTCAAGATTGTTGAGAGTGTGGATAATGACATGATTACTGAAAAGAATAAATAAAACAGTTTAAATAAATACTCAATCATTTAGGAACATATGATGCATGATGTAAATATTAAATACTTAAAAATTTGAGAAAACATATTCTTTTATGATGTTACGAGCAACAATGATAGCCCGTCTCATTTAAGGACAATGCCCGAGCTACCTCCTATTGGATCGAGACTCTTCTCGTTTGGTTCATGCTTCTCAAGATGTCACTACATCTAGCTTAACCAATCACCAATGGTTTTAGTCACCTTAGCCCATTGACTAGCTCCTATGAGAGATTTCAATGAGTTTCGGTCTAAGTGTTTAACCAACGCATCGGGTTTAAAGGTTGTTATGAACTAATAATCTGTCTACGAACTGTCATGCCTCACTACTTCTTTTACAAGCTTTAGCTTCTCAAACAACTCGACGAATCAAAGTGACACGATTCCCAAGTTTCTCTCACTAAAGAGAGGACCACTAGGGCGACGCTAAACCATTCCTCGTGCCACAATCAAGTTTGCATTGGGGACCTTAAGAATGTTTCAACGTAAATGACTCTCCAACTTAGTTTTTGGAAAAATAGATTTTTCGTTGCTTT
>QANY01003877.1:0-25986 GCA_003255025.1 Datisca glomerata
GAGAGGGGAGAGTTTCTCTCACTAAAAAAACCAGGAAGTTGGTGTGTCTCTTGTCTCAAATCGTCTTGTAACCAGCTAGCTTCTTCAAAAAAGCTTGGCATATTGTAAGGTGTGATGTTACACGGGCTACCTTGGAGTTCTTTCAGACAGGGAACCTCTTGAAAGAAGCTGATTCTACAGTAATCTCTCTAATTCCTATGGTCCCAAATCCCACTTCTGTTGGTGACTTTAGACCCATTTCATGCAGTAAATTTCATTTACAAATGCATTACCAAGATTCTCACTGCAAGATGAAGCCCTTGCTCCCTAATTTTATAAATCAGAATCAAAGTGCTTTCATTCCAAAAAAGAAGGATAGCTGACAATATCTTCATCTAACAAGAACTTCTTAGGAGCTATCATAGATCTTTATGAATGCCAAAGTGTGCATTTAAAGTGGACTTAAAGAAAGCATATTACATTGTGAATTGGGTGTTAGTTGGTGAAACTCAACACTACCTTAATTTCCCAGATCTTTTCATCTCATGGATTATGGAGTGCATCTCCTCTCCTTTTTAATCTATTAAGATAATGGGGAGCTTCATGGCTATTTCAGAGGTGCCAAAGGTATTAGGCAAGGGGACCCCATCTCACCCTACCTATTTGTGATTATCATGGAGGTCCTTACTAGCTTACTACAATTGGAGATAAATGGGGAGCTTCATATGCTGAGTTTCAGTACCATTGGAGATGTGAGAAGATAACAATATCTAACCTTTGCTTTGCTGATGGTTTGTTTATACTCTGCATATGAACTAAGGAGTCATTATAGACCATTAAAGACACATTAGAGCTCTATCAATGCATTTTGAGTCTCCAACCTAACAAGATAACGAGCTAAATATTCCTTTCATGAGTGCAAGAATTGATATTCTATCTATACTAGACTTTCCTTTAGGACAATTCCCAAGGAGATATTCAGGAACGCCCTTGATCACCTCAAAATTGGGCAAAAGTGACTGTGTCACTCTAGTTGATAGGATTACAGAGAGAATAAGATCTTGGGACTCCAAATTTCTTAGCTATACAGGGAGATTACAACTCATTAATGCAATGTTGATGACAATGTTCCAATTTTGGGTCAGGCTCTTCATTCTACCAAAGAAAGTGGTAAACGAGGTCCAAGACACTCTCAGGAATTACTTATGGAATGCGGAAGAGAGTAAGCATACCGGTGCCAAGGTGGCCTAGGTTGATATTTGCTATGATAAGGTCCAAGGAGGTCTGGGGCCTAAGGAGCTGGTATTAGCAAATGAGGTGGCAGTGGCAAAACACTTATGTTTTCTGATCGTAATATCGAAGATCTCATTATGGAAAAACTGGAACCAAATCTATCTTATAAGAAAAAGCTCCATATTCATATCTCCAATCCCTTCAAACCCATTTTACGTTTAGAGAAAGATTCTCAAGCTTTGGTGTCAATTCCTTTCGTTTACAAAGCCTTCTAACTGACCCTTGGCTCCCATTAAGTCTTTTGTTGCCCAAATTTGGACAGAGAATTTTGTCAGGTAGAGCATGGAAACTCGAATCCAAAGTAAGTGATATTATTATTAATGGACAATGGCACTGGCCTACAACCAATATAATGGAGCTTCTAGAACTCAGGAATATCCAACTCCCATTGCCTCAAGTAACTAGACCTGCCCTTGGATTCCGGCTCCTAGCCCGCATGGATCCTTTTCCTCCTCTCACACCTATAAGATTTTGGCCACCCAAAAGAAAAATGTAAGATGGTCAAGACTACTCTGGTTCAAATATAGTATCCCAGGATGTAGTTTCATCGCTTGGCTCGCTATCCTTCACAAACCAGCTGGTAGTATATTAGATTATCGTTAGTATTATTCATTTAACAAAAAAATCTTGCTACTTGGAACATTAGGGGGGCTCAATGACTCCCTAAAACAAGCTGTTGTGAGGAAGCTTTGTAAGAATTTCAGTCTTTCTCTTTGTTCTTTACTTGAAACTAAAGTGAAAAACATTAATTTCACTAATCCTTGTAAGGCCACTTTTCCTAATTGGGAGATGGTAGCAAACTACAATTTTGCTGCAGGGGGTAGAATTTGGGTTGCTTGGGACCCAAAAGTACTCGATGCAATAGTTTTAGATACTACTGACCAAGTTATATTTTGTAAGCTTACTATTAAGCATTATAATGTTGTATGTTATATCAAATTTTAAGAAAAACTTGTATTGGGTAAGCAAAAAAGAGTTTTTTAGTGAGAGAAGCTCTCCCCTCTCTCTAGAATTCTGGTTTTAGTTTTTGCCTCTCCCTCCCTTAGGGGAGGCCATGACCTCTAACAATGATTAATGATGAGTACATTAAGCATGCTGCAGATGTTGGTAAGCAAGTTTCAAATGTTAAGAAAGATTCAGCTAGTGGTCAAGCTAAGCTTGGAGTGTCTTTCAATGGCCATGTTGTTTTGAATGATAAGGTTACTAAGGGAGCCAGGGAAGCTAATGCCCATGTTATTGGTTTTAATGCTCTTAAGCAAGGTTCTAGTACTAAGAAATTTGGACCAGAGAGTGGTTTCATTGAGCCTGGGAAGTTAGAAGCTCAGTCCAAGGAAGCTTCAGGTTTATTAGTTGCAAATGAGATTATTTCTGATCATTCAAAGCTTAGAGATAATTTTATTTCTTCCGATCACAATCGGAGCAAATTACATGAGCTGAATCTTTCAGACCAACTTTGTTAAAGTCTTAAGAGAAGTAGCATAAGAGGATGAGCTAGAGATGGTGCTCAGAGATCAACCAGCTTGCCTAGAGCTTCAAAGGTTGAAGATGATACTCATTACCTCTCTGTCAAAGGTGATGATGAGTGTCCTTTGATAGAAGACAAATCAAGCTTGTCTCAAATCTTCTTGTTTGGAGAAGAGGAAAAGCAGCTGCCAAGCATATCAAAAGGGAGAGGTGACGGCTCCTTTTTGGCACGTGGGTGTGATGTGGTCAGCTTGGAGAAGAGTGAGGCTCCAGCTCCCAAGCTTCGACTTGGTCAACAATCTACGACTATCCTTTCTAATAAAGGAAAGGACACTCAAAAAGATAATTCTTTAGTAGGTACCCATCATGCATAGCTCTCCTATCAAATTGCCACGGCCTACCAAGCAAAATATCTCCAGCATTCATAGGAACCACATCACACAACACCTCATCATGATATTTACCAATTGAAAATAAGATAGTAGATTGCCTATTCACCTTGACCTCACCACAATCATCAAGCCACTTAAGCTGGTATGGTCGTGGGTGTAGTGTAGTAGACAACCCCAACCGATTAATCAAGATTGTACTCACCACATTACTGCAACTCCCACCATCGATAATCACACTACATGCCTTGCCTTTAACATGACACCTTGTATGGAACAAGTTCTCTCGCTGCTCCTCACGACAATCCTCCTTCAATTGGGTGTTAAGAGCATGTCTTATAACCAACACATCACCCCTAATCGGTTCTTCAATGCTCCCTTCACTACAACTCTCTAATGCGAGCATCTCCTCCTCATCGCTTTCATTCTCACCCTCATCTTCATCAGTCACTATCTCACCATTTGGTAGGGTCATAGTTCTCCTATTAGGGCATTCCTTGCTAATATGACCTACACCTTGACACTTACAGCACTTAATGTCTCTATTTCTCCCTTTAGGCTCTTCGAGTTTGGATTTTTCTTTGTAAATCGAATCGGTCTTTCCCTTTGAACCATCATAAGCAGCCTTATTTCCACCCTTAAAATCACTCCTCCCATCCCTTTTCCAAGTTGAATTAGAGTTGGAATAAGGTTTGGAAACATACCTTGCTGCCCCTCTTACTTGGAGCTGCTTTTCCACCTTGATGGCAATGTGCATCATCTCTTCTAACTCCACATAAGGTTGCAAATCCACTCAGTCAGCTATCTCCTTGTTCAAACCAGCCAAGAAACGTGCCATAGTGGTCTCTATATCATCCGTGCCCTAGTCATGAGCATTTTTCCATCTCCTTGTAGTAACACTTACTGCCTTGTATAAGAACTTGAAGTTTTTGCACAAGTTCCCTATGAAAATGCCTAGGTACAAATCTCTTCCTCATTGTAGACTTGAGATCATTCCAAGTCTCCGTTGTATTCTCCAAATTTCTTCTTCTACTTGTCACCAATTGATCCCACCAAGCTATAGCATAATCTGAAAATTGGGTGATCGCCAACTTGACCTTCTTCTCCTCACTAAATTGATGACAATCAAATATGAGTTCCAACTTCTTTTCCCATTGTAAATATGCCTCCGGATCTGATTTACCTTGAAAATGAGGTATTTTAAGTTTAATGCTTCCCAAATTTCTATCTATAAAATCGTCATTGCCTCGGTTTCGACCATGGAATTGTCTTTCTCTCATTCTCCCTCTACTTCTACCAAAACCGTGACCTTCTCTTCCTCCTCTAGGCATGACCCTTCCAACAATTGTATCATCATCATCCTCATTATAATCAAAATATTCATCTTCCAAGTTTCATCAACTTGAGATATTCGGTTTCTGCCTCATCGTCGCCTCTCGTTGTGATTTGTTGTTGCTCTTTCAACCGCCTGCAACCTTGCATCCATTCCTCATGGCCTCCATATTTCTATTAAAACGTGTAAACTCTCCTCGTTGAGCCTCGCGTAGCATAGCATCAGGAACATGACCAACATCATTATCTCCATTTTGGTTTGACATTACTGCAATAGAATGTAAGAAACAAAAATAATTCAAGGACCTCACAAGCTCTCCCTCACGTGTTTACACTCAAAAAAGATGGGGGTCACTCGAACTAAAAAAAAAATTCACTCATTGTTTTCCTCACATCACTCTAGCTTATTCTTTCATGTTCTTAGGTGAATCACACTTTTAAAACAATTCAAATAGCTTGTAATGTGTAGAATTTCAAAACTGAAATTTTCAAAACAAGCTGAACAGGAAACAAATTTAGGAAAGTAATGAATTTAGGAAAGTAACGAATTTAGGAAACTAACAAATTTTAGGAAAGTAATGAAATAAGGAAAGTAATGAAATAAGGAAAGTAAAGAATGTAGGAAAGTATCTAATTTTAGGAAAGTATTGAAGTTAGGAAAGTAAACAATTTAGGAAAGTAACTAATTTTAGGAAAGTAATTAAGTTATTAAAGTAAAAAACTTAGGAAAGTAACAAATTTAGGAAAATAAATGAATTTAGGAAAGAGACTAATCTAGGAAAAGTAGTGATTTTAAGAAAGTAGAGAATCTAAGAAAGTATGAATTTAGGAAAGTGACCAATTTAGAAAGTAATGAATTTAGAAATAAAGAACTTCCTAAAATTAGGAAAGTAACAAATTTAGAAACAAATATATTCCTAGAATTAGGAAAGTAATTATTTTCGTTCCCTTCTTTTTTTTCGAACGAAATTCTCTCTTCTTTTTTGACACATGTTTTTTTTGCACGAATTTTCTTCTTTTTTCTCTCTCTTTTTTTTGAACTGCAACAATAAACCCAAAATTGAATTCAAAAGAACAAGAAAACGTAAGAAATCAGAATTAAAGAAACAGAATTTTAAAGAGATAAAACCTGATCTAGAGCCAAAGCTCTGATACCAAAAGATACGGAACCTCCAAGAATATGCTTGAGAACCCCTTTATGTATAGGAACCCATGAAGCATTAACGTGAAAACCCCAATACCCAATTATGCAACAATCAAAAAGCTAGAAAAACATATTTATTAGATAGATGATCAAGAACTAGAATAAAGAAACCTTATTTCTGAGTTCCAGTTTCGAAACACTCGACAAGAAGGTGATCAATTCACTTGAATGTTTCTTAAAGCATGTATTCTACTCAAGAACATAAAGATAAAAGCAAAACAATATTTTGGTTTTCCTTAAATTAATATTCTGGACCCTTAAAACATTCTAGCAAGGCATATCTATAGACTTTACGAAGGTTTCCTAAAATCCTAAAACCCAAGAATAGGAAACTAACCTAATTATATTTTAAATAATAATTAAGAATAGACTATATTAAGCAAAATAAAACTAATGGACTCTAAATAAAGTGAAATTTCGTTTAGCCCAAAAGGTAACACAAAAATGCCCCATTACATACTTAATCCAACCCATTAATAGCTTGGACTTGAACCAAGTTGTACTGGACTCATGTTGCACTTATCTCAAAGCTTTGATGTCCTTGTAGACCTTCACTAGCTGAATTGACTAAGCCTTGAAAATGGTGGATTAAAGCTTGTTGAAGCTTTTTAGACCGCGACCTTGTTATTGGTCCTTGAGGCATGCTAATTGGACTAGAAACCTCTTGAACTCACTCCTTGCCTTCTTGATCATGCTCATCTTTAAGATGTTGAATCCTTTGAACTTGGTGTGTAGGTTTATCCTTAATAGAATGACAGAAATTGCTGTTGAGTTGGCTTCTTTTAAGAGCTCCCCTGTCTGAAGAACTCAAGAATAGCCTTGGTCACATCATACCCTACAATGTGCCAAGCTTTTTTGAAGAAGTTAGCTGGGAATCAGGTCCTGGGGATTCATCACTTCCTATACTAAAGATAGAGTTCTTAACTTCCTCAGCAGTAACATGTCATGTCAAAAGAGTGCCTTGTGAACCATTCAGTTTTTTTGGGAGAACCCTTTCCAAAATGTTCCAAAAGATCAAATTCTACCACAGCGAATATAGTGACTAAGAGAGGATTAGGGGTTCCCAAAAGATCAACATAGTATTCCAAGTGTGGTTCTTCACCTCCTTAGGATCAGAAATGGTTGAACCTCGGTGTAGCAAGTGTGTAATTCTTGACCTGATTTTTCTCTTTTTCATGTTTTGGAAGAAGAAAGAAGAGTTTTGGTCACCATGATTTTGCAACCCTACTTGATCTTCGTAAATCTGATTTTGTGTCATTGGAAGAAGAGTAATCAACGTTTTATTGTGTTCAAAATAGTTTTGATTAGAGAAACCATCATGCTTCACTCGTCTATCAAATTTCCATGGCCTTCCCCACAACAAGTGTCCAACTCGTTATGTGACCTCTACCTTGTTTTGGGGTGAGGGGTATAAGAGTAATAGGTTTCTTATCAATTACAAAAGACTATCTATTTTTGTAATCGTTATGAATGGCTTTTCTATCTAATTTCCACGGTTTGCTCAAGAGAAGATGACTTGCTTGCATTGGCAATACATCACACAAAACTTTATCGCAGTACTTGCCAATAGAGAAAGAAACTAACACTTGCTTATGCACCTGGATTTCCCCACTATCATTCGGCCATTTCAACTTGTGTGGATTAGGATGTTTTGATATAGGCAAGTTTAGTTTTTTCATCATGTAAGTGCTAGCCACATTAGTACAACTTTCCCCATCAATAATCATACTACACACTTTATCATTAACAAGGCATCCAGTATGAAAAATATTTTCTTGTATTACCTTCTCATCCTTTCTAGCTATGGCACTAAAAGCTCTTCTAGTCACCAAGAGGTCCCCTTCAACCGATTCTTTAATGTCACTTGCATCCTCTAGTGGTGTGGCATGGACCCCTCTTCAGATTCACTTTTGATTTCTACATTCATGCTTTGCAATGATGGTATTTTCATCTTCGTGCTATTCAAATTGTTATCCACCCTCTCATCCAGCCTATCTTCTCTTTTTTTATGTCGGGATCCCCTATCTCCAACCCCACGGCCTAATTTTCCAATGTGAGAATATCGGTCCTCTTCATTAAAGTCTTCCCCAAATTCATATCATTTGGTATCAGAGCTATTGGTTCTCTAGAGTCAGATTCAATTCTGATTTTTTTCTGATTTGACTGTGGTTCTGAAAAAAGATCATAACTTTGGATTCGGGAGTCGAAATAGTCATTATTACATATCAAATCGAACGGATTTTCGAGATCTGTAATCTGTACCTTCATTGTGAAGCCAAATTTCATCGTTTTGATCACTTCACGAGGAGTTTAAGTTTTCTGTGCAGTTTCATCTAAAAATACAAGATTTCAAATTTCAAATTCGAATTTCCATTGTTTTTAGTTATCATCTTATCTCATCATATCTTGTCATATCTTATCTTATCTAATCTTATCATAAATTATCTTATCTTTTCTTATCTTACCTTATCTTATCCTTGTCTTATTTTATCATATCTTTTCTTATCTCATTTTATCTTATCTTATCCTTGTCTTATCTTATCATATATTTTCTTATCTCATCTCATCTTATATTATCTTATCATTGTCTTATCTCATCTTGTCATAATTATCTTATATTTTCTTATTTCATCTTATATTATCTTATCTTGTCACAACTTATCCTATCTTTTTTCTTATCTTATCTTATCTTCTCTTCTCTTATCTTTTTCTTATCTTATCTTATCTAATCATTATCTTATCGTATCTCATCTCATCTCATATTATCTTATCTATCTCATCTTATCCTTACCTTATCTTGTCCTAACTTATCTTCTGTAAAAAAAAATAGTATGACTTGATCTCCTTTTGTTTCCTTATCTCTAAATTGTATCCCTTAGTTGTTTCCTTTCCTTATCTCTCGTAATGTTTTATTTGATTAGGTCTTTTTGTTGTTGCTTGAAAATTCCAGATTCATCTATTAGTTTTTAGCAAGAACCGAAAGAGAAAACTAAGAGTGGTAAAAGGCAAGAGTGTGTGAGAAAATCAGAGGGTAAAAGCCAAATATTTTGAGTGAAACACGAGAGAAATTGAGTGAACCTCAAACTTAGAGTGAAAACACAAATGGAAAGAAAATTGAGTGAAACCTCAATATTTGAGTGTAAACATGTGAGGGAGAGATTGTGAGGTCCTTCATTTTTTTTCTACTAATCTTATTCTCTTTCAAGTATTCCAAACAGAAATAGTGGCGGAGGAATGGCTGAAGGAGGTATTTCAAAGTTCCAAATGGAGGTGTTAGTGGGTGAATTAAAGAAGACATTAGGAGAGGGGCTGGAACAATTGCTTGAGAGGATTGATCGGGTGGAAACACGGGTCGAGCAACCTAGAGCTCCTATGGGGCATCGGAGGGACAGACGATCACCTAGGGTTGAGTATGAAGAAGAATTTGGGGAAGACTTTAATGAAGTGGACCGATATTCTCACATTGGCAAATTAGGCCGTGGGGTTGGAGATAGGGGATTCCAACATAGGAATAGGGAAGACAGGTTTGGTGATAGGGTGAACAACAATTTGGGTAGCATTAAGACGAAGATACCGTTATTTCAAGGCAAGAATGATCCAGAAGCTTATTTAGAATGGAAAAAAAGGATGAAGCTCATGTTTGATTGTCATCACTATTACGAGCGTAAAAAGGTAAAACTTGCTATTGTTGCATTTATTGATTATGCTATTGATTGGTGGGATCAACTAATGATAAATATAAAGAGAAATAGAGAGCGTCTCATAGAGACTTGGGCAGACTTGAAAACCGTGATGAGACGGTTTGTGCCATGTCATTACTATCGAGACTTGTATCGAAAGCTGCAAGGTCTCACTCAAGGGAGCTGAAGTGTCAAAGATTATTTTAAGGATTGAACCGAGAAATTCATGATTGGGTAGAGATGCAAAATTATATGCAGTTGGAAGATATGGTGCACACGGCCATTAAGGTTGAGCAGTAACTCAAAAGGAGGGGTGGTACATGTACAACCCTTGGCTCGAGTTGTTCTCCATGGAAACCAAGCTATCCGGAGAACAAATTCTTCTAGTGCTCGAAATCATGATATTAAGTGTTTTAAAAGCCAAGGTAGGGGTCACATAGTGAGTCAATGTCCAAATGAGAGAGCCATGATGCTACGAGATGATGGTGAGATCGAGGCCGAGGATAAAGATGACAATGGATCTATGTTGTCATTAAAGGATGAGGAGAATGAGGAGTGTGCTGTACAAAGAGAATTAGTTGTCGCAAGGAGAGCTCTAAGTGTGCAAATCAAAGAAACTGATGAGGTGCAGCGAGAAAACATCTTTCGTACTACATGCCACGATCAAAACAAGGTATGTAGTATGAGTATTGATGGAGGTAGTTGTACTAACGTTGAATCTACAATGTTGGATAAATCAGGGCTGCTAACAACTAAACTACCCCGACCATACAAGTTGAAATGGCTGAATGATAGAGGTGAGGTAAAGGTGGAAAAGCAAGTGTTACTCTCATTTCAAATCGGTAAATATGAAGATGATGTGTTTTGCAATGTAATATCGGTGCGAGTTGGACACTTGTTGTGGGGAAGGCCATGGAAATTTGATAGAGGAGTGAAGCATGATGGCTTCTCTAATCAATACTATTTTGAACATAATCAAAAGTTGATTACTCTTGTTCCAATGACACAAAATCAGATTTACGAAGATCAAGTGAGGTTTCAAAAATAGAGTGATCAAAAGAAAGAGAGTGAACAAAAGAAATAGAGGGAACAAAAGACAGAGTGAAAATGAGCATGAAAGTCAGAGAGACGTAAAGAAAAATGAGGGGAAAGGAATTGAGAGAAAAGAAAAAGAGGGCATTAAAGCCATAGTGAGAGCGAGAGAGGAAAAATTCAATTACATTACAAATAAAAGTGAGATCAAGAGACGATTATTTTCACATCAACCCCTTATTGTACTTATGTACAAAGAGGCTCTTTTATATACTAATGATCTCGCCGGTTCTTTGCCGAGCAATATTGTTTTACTTTTGCAGGTGTTTGTGATTCACAACGGTCATGAGTCCTTTAAGCATTTAAAGGAGCAACACAAGCTGAATAAAATACATGCTCATTGGGTGGAGTTCATCGAGACATTCTCATATGTCATTCGGTACAAACAAGATGGAAAAAGGATGGATCCAGTTGCACAAGCTCGAAGGATGGATCCACTTCAAATACAAAGAGGCCAAATCACAAAAGCTAGAGAAAATAGAATGGCTGAAGCACTCAATAGGAGTATGATGTGGAGCATGACGTGGAGTGTGACGTGGAGTGTGACAGCCTACGCGGAGCAAGGGGTGGCATCCAACATGACAGCCCAAGTGGAGCATGATGTGTCCTCCAACGTGACATCCTACATGAACCATGACATGACATCCAACATGGCAGCCGACATGGAGCATGATGTGGTTTTCAACATGGCAGCCTACATGGACAGGAATCCTACATGGCATTACACTTGGAGCATGATGTGAGGTTCAATATGACAGTCCACATGGAGCATGACATGGCATTTAAGTGAAGAAACAAGGAAGCAAACCACCTTGGCAATCCTAACCAAGAAGTGGACAGCCAATAGGAGTCTTTTGGGTGGATTACAAGTTTCTTATTAATTGCAATTTATATTTCTTTATCTTTCAAATTTAGTTTAGGTTTTTTAAACATTTTAGGACTCTTTAGGCTTCTAGTTTTTTCTATTTAAGCATGGTTTCACAATGTATTAAACAACTTTGATCAATATAATTTCTTTGTGAGAGTTTTCTCTTTGGTTCTTCTTAGAACTTTTCAGACTTATCAAGAATATTCTTGTGGCGTCTAAAACCTAAACTTATCACTCACTT
The DNA here is from genome assembly GCA_003255025.1 of Datisca glomerata. Lineage (NCBI taxonomy): Eukaryota > Viridiplantae > Streptophyta > Magnoliopsida > Cucurbitales > Datiscaceae > Datisca > Datisca glomerata. The sequence goes on from QANY01003877.1 coordinate 11,543, forward strand.
TTCCTTTTTGTTCTTGAGTGTGGCGTCTAAACCATACCTTTGGTTCTTTTCGAAGCATCAATTTGGGTCTTGGGTCTTATACCTAAGGTTCTCTTTGTGTCATAGAAAACAGGTCAGGATTTCTTCTTCTTTAAAATCGATCCTTGGGTTCTCGAATCATCATTGTTATCGGGTTTCATCGCAAAGCGACGGTGAGGTTCATATCATCTTATCATAGCCATCTTCATCTCCTTAAAATAATCTTTGACACTTCAGCTACCTTGAGTGAGACCTTGCAGCTTTCGATACAAGTCTCGATGGTAATGGCATGGCACAAACCGTCTCCTCATCACGGTTTTCAAGTCTGCCCAAGTCTCTATTTCTCTTTATATTTATCATTAGTTGATCCCACCAAATGTGTATTGGGTGTCAAAAGTCTGTTCGATTACATGTCATGCCCAAAAGATCCAAGTTTAGCCAAGTTCATCTAGTTTAGGCCTAAACGCGTCCCCTTGGGTCTTTTTGACTCCATATGGTACAGGAAGTACCTAGAACGACGACAACACTCCAAGTACTTATCCCAAATGTGTGTTGGATGTAAAAAGTCTGTTCGAGTACATGTCATGCCCAAAAGATCCAAGTTTACCCAAGTTAATCTAGTTTGGGCCTAAATACTTCCCCTTGGAGTTTTTGACTCCGTATGGCACAGGAAGCACCTAGAATGACCACAACACTCCAAATACTTATCCCAAATGTGTATTGGGTGTCAAAAGTCATTTCGAGTGCATGCCATGACCAAAAGAGATCCAGGTGTAGCCAATTTCACCTAGTTTGGGTCTTTTGACTTCGTATGGCACTAGAAGCACCTCAAACGACCACAACAATTCAAATCTTTTATACCAAATGTGTATTGGATGTTAAAAGTCAGTTAGAGTACATGTTATGTCCAAATGATCCAAGTTTAGCTAAGTTCATCTAGTTTGGGCCTAAACATGCTCATTGGGTCTTTTTGACTTCGTATGACACTAGAAGCACCTAAAATGATCACAACACCCAAATTCTTATCCCAAACTCGTAATGGGTATCAAAAGCCAGTTTGAGTGCTTGCAATGCCTAAAAGATCAAAGTTTAGCCAAGTTCATCTAGTTTAGGCCTAAACACATCCCCGTGTGTCTTCTTGACTCTGTATGATGCGGAAAGAACCTAAAACGACCACAATAATACAAATGCTTATCCCAAACGGGTATTGGGTGTCAAAAGTCAGTTTAAGTACATGTCATGCGCAAGAGATCCATACAAAATCAGATTGTCAAGCTTTGGTTGATAGACTTCATGAGAATAAAATCTTGGGAATCAAAGTATTTTGTCTTATGCAGGAAGACTCCAACTTATCAAGACTATCCTTATGGCTATGGTCAACTTTTGGAGTGGACTTTTCGTGCGACCAAAAAAAGTGGCGAAGACAGTCAAATGCTTGGTGAGAAATTTTCTATGGAATGGTCAAGATCCTAAAGCTTCTGGGGCCAAGGTAGTTTGGGCATACCTGTGTTTGACAAGGTACAAGGTGGGTTGGACCTTAGGGATAAGGTTCTAGCTAATGAAGTTGCTATAGCCAAACACTTATGGTTCTTGCTTTTGCCTTATAAAAGATCACTTTGGAAAGATTGGTGTCAAACATACCTAATCAGAAAGACTTCAATTTTCTTGGTTTCCATTCCTTCTAATCCATCTTGGGTTTGGAGAAAGCTTCTCAAGCTCAGGAGCATGTTTTTTTCCTTTTTGCTCTATAACTTCCATTCCTTCTAATCCATCTTGGGTTTGGAGAAAGCTTCTCAAGCTCAGGAGCATGTTTTTTCCTTTTTGCTCTATAACTATTGGAGATGGTACTATTGTGAAGCTTCTTACAGATAATTGGCATCCTCTAGCGTCTTTTGGGCCAGATTTGGGTAAAGGCTATATTGTCAGGATCTTCTTGGACTTTGGACTCTATGGTGAGTGCTGTCATTCAAGACAATCAATGGAATTGGCCAACTTCAAACACCTTTGAGCTTCTTGAGATCAGAAGTGTTCCGATTCCTCCTCCCCAAGCTCAAAGACAAGATGTTTGGGAATGGAGTTCAAGTTAGAACAGAGATTTCTCTCTAAGTCAAACCTATAAGGCACTATCCCCTACAAGACAAACTCTTAAGTGGGAAAAGTTGATATGGTTCTCTAAACACATCCGAAGGTTCACTTTATCTCTTGGTTGGCTTTGCGAAACAAACTTGTCACTAGAGATAGGATTGCACAATAGGACCAAACACCAGGGTTTTGTGCTGATTATGTGTGTTGTGTTGGCTACTAGGAGATAAATGAGCATCATTTTGTCAGTTGTAGCTATTCAGTCAGAGTATGGACCACACATGTGACCAAATGTGATCTACACTACCAGGTCAGGGATTGTGGTCAGTTTATAGATTGGATGCTAACTAATGCAAACGGGAAGTCATTAGACGAGTTTTAGTTAAGCTATAATTTACTTCCTTCATCTATTATATATGGAGAGAAAAAATGCAAGGATTTTTAAGGCAAAATCAGAGATTCCAAGGTCCTAATTGAAGCTATCTCATAATTAGTCAGATTAAGGCTTAGGGATTCGAAGTTTTTCGCACTAATGATAATAATCTACTTTTAATGGATATATGTGATCTTAACTCAAGAATTTTGTAAACCTTGGTTGTCTTATAAAGCCTTCGTATCTAAATTTTGTGCTTTACATATTACTAGTTTAATTTACTTGTAGATCTTGAGGCTTTGATTAGCTCTAATTTTGTATTTCTTGGGGGTATGCCCCTTGTACATGTGTAAGTATCTTTGGTTTTTATACAATTTTTTTACCAAAAATTACATGTCATCCCCAAAAGATCCAAGTTTAGCCATGTTCGTCTAGTTTGGGCCTAGACACGTCCCATTGCATCCTTTTGACTTTGTATGGCACTAGAAGCACCTAATACGACCAAAACACTCCAAATCCTTATCACAAACGTGTATTTGGTGTCATATGTTAGTTCCAATACGTATCATGCCCAAAAGTTTAAAGTTTAGCAAAGTCTGTCTAGTTTGATCCTTAACACGTCTCATTGGGTTTTTTTGACTCTATATGAAACTAGAAGCACCTAAATCGACCACAACACTCCAAACATGTATTGAGTGTCAAAAGTCAGTTTGAGTACATGCCATGCTCAAAAGATCGAAGTTTAGCTAAGTTCATCTAGTTTGGGCCTAAACATATTTCATTGGGTCTTACTGGCTCCTTATGCACTAGAATCACCTAAAATGCAAGAGAAAGAAATGCAAGGATTTTAAAAGAAAAATCAGAGATTCCAAGGTCCTACTGAGAAAGAGATGCAAGGATTTTTTAGGGCAAATCACAGATTCCGAGGTCCTAATTGAAGCTATCTCACAATTAGTCAAATTAAGGCTTTGAGATTCGAAGTGTTTTGGCACTAATGATGCTAATCTACTTTTAGTGGATAGATGAGGTCTTAACCCAAGCATTTTGTAAACCTTGGCTGTCTTATAAAGCCTTTGTATCTAATTTCAGTACTTTTATATTACCAATTTAATTTACTTGTAGATCTTGAGCCTTTGATTAGGCTACAATTTTGTATTACCTGGAGTAATCTCCTTGTACATGTGTAAGCATCTTTGGTTTATACAATTTATTTACAAAAAAATGCCATCCCCAAAAGATCCAAGTTTAGCCATGTTCATCTAGTTTGGGCCTAGAAATGTCCCATTGCATCTTTTTGACTTCGTATGGCACTAGAAGCACCTAAAATGACCAAAACACTCAAAATCCTTATCCCAAACGTGTATTGGGTGTCATTAGTCAGTTCCAGTTCCATGCCATGCCCAAAAGTTTCAAGTTTAGCCAAGTTCATCTAGTTTGATCCTTAACACGTCCCATTGGGTCTTTTTGACTCTGCATTGACCACAACACTCCAAACATGTATTGAGTGTCAAAAATCAGTTTGAGTACATGCCATGCCCAAAGAGATCCAAGTTTAGCTAAGTTCATCTAGTTTGGGCCTTATTGACTGCTTATGGCATTAGAAGCACCTAAAATGACTAGGGAAAGAAATGCAAGGATTTTGAGGGAAAATCAGAGATTCCAAGGTCCTATTGAGAAAGAAGTACAAGGATGTTTTAGGGCAAAATCAAAGATTCCAGGGTCCTAATTGAAGGTATCTCACAATTAGTCAGATTAAGGCTTTGGGATTCGAAGTGTTTTTGGACTAATGAAACTAATCTACTTTTAGTGGATAAATGGGGTCTTAACCCAAGCATTTTGTAAACCTTGGCTGTCTTATAAAGCATTGGTATCTAATTTCAGTACTTTACAGATTACTAGTTTAATTTACGTTTAGATATTAAGCCTTTGATTAGGCTCTAATTTTATATTTCTTGGGATATGCCTCTGGTATATGTGTAAGTATCTTTTGATTTATATAATTTGTTTACCAAAGAAAAAAACTCCAAATTATTATCTCAAGTGTGTATTGGGTGTCAAAAGTTAGTTCGAGTACATGACATACCCAAAAGATCCAAGTTTAGCCAAGTTCATCTAGTTTGGGCTTAAACATGTCTCATTGGGTATTTTGACTCTGTATGACAAAAGAACTACCTAAAATGACCAAAACATTGCAAATGCTTATCCCAAGCATGTATTGGATGTCAAAAGTCAGTTCGAGTACATGTCATACCCAAAAGATCCAAGTTTAGTCAAGTTCATCTACTTTGGGCCTAAACACGTCACATTTGCTCTTTTGACTCCGTACACACTAGAAGCACCTAAAATGACTACAAAACTCCAAATTTTTATCCCAAACGTGTATTGGGTGTCAAAAGTAAGTTTGAGTATGTGTCATCCCCAAAAGATCCTAGTTTAGTCAAGTTCATCAAGTTTGGAATTGTGTCCATAAAGTATGGTGTATTATTAACTAATTATGTGTATTTAGTTATTTCTCTGAAATTTATATATTACTGAATTTAATAATTAAATGAATGTTTTTCTTTAATTAAAGTGTGTCTATAATTTACTCAAGTCCTGGAACTATTATCAATGTAAGAAGAGTAAGATAGAGGGGTCTTCCAGACAAATTCTTCTAAAATAGTTCAGAATGTTATATTCGCTGTCTAAGAATCGACTGGACAATCGAGTCTGATTAGGACTATTATGTTGAACCAAAGGATGACAGTCTTGGGGCATGGGAGTTGGAACTCTAAAAATTTTATGGAACATGTTAAATAGACCAGTAATAAATTAGTTTGGAGCAAAACCATTTATCTAACTCTAAATCTAATTGTTACACCTTAATGGTATTTTCATGATTACCTTAATCCTGAGATGAATATGAAACTTGACTTAGTTCCTTACGGCCTTTGATATGCCAAATGAATGATTTCGAATTGCCAGACAATAGCTTGGTTGTTGGGATCGTGATTTAACTATGTTGGAGTTACGTGATTCACAGATATGGAATTCGTTGCGAGATTATAAAATGCAACAATATCACCTTATGTTTTATCGATGAGTGTGTGAATAAATAAACCTAGCCAGCCATTCAATGAAATGAATCAATGAATAAGACATGGCGAATTGTGCGAGACAATTCATTGTTATGTCTTTATTATTCACAGTAAATAAACGAGTTAAGGAAATAATAACTAGAGGGATAAAATGGTAATTTGACATCCCACTCTTATTTCCGATATTCACAAAGGGTGAAATAATAAAATATTATGTGGACCGTGAAATAAAAGTGTTTATTTACACCAACAGAAAATGTAGCGCACATGAATCGAGAGTTGATTTAGCATCATACTTATAGTGGAGTCGTACGATGTTATTAGGTCAGAAATTTATGGAGACAAATTTCTGAATATTTTAATCCTATAAATTTATTCATCTAGGTCCATTTGGCCTCAGGAGTAGCTCGTAAGGACAGAAATGAGAAACAACATATGTTGGACCAAAAATGTATTTTGGATCAAGGTATACTTCACGGACCCATATGTGATGTGTATCATCACTAAAGTAGTGAAGATATTAATGTTCAAATTAATTAATTGGTTGTTTTCTAATTATTGAATAATTAGTAAATAAAATAATTTAATTAATTAATTCATAGGGATCAATTTAATTTATCAATTTGGATTGATGAATTTGAACACAGTATTGGCTCTAGGAAAGATGTAAAACTCACAGAGGGCAGTGTAAGGAGGAGATTTTTTACTATTACAATACATTGGTATATATGCAAATTCTATAATTATTATATAAGAGATGACATTAGGGTTGCCTTCTAAGGGTGTGTTGACATAACCCTAATCATAGTGTGTGATTACAGAGAGCAAAAAAATATTTTTCTTCCCCTCTCCCTAGAGGTTGCCGCCAATTTCTGTAGAGGAAAATGAAAATTTTGTTTCTTTTTTTCTTTCTTTGTTGTTTTGAGAGGCCACACTATGTTCCTGACGACATCCTTGTTAGATACTTCTAAATCCTAGGAGTGGTTGTTGGTGTAAAGATTGTTTGAAGTCATGCGAAGAATGAAGAACGCGAGACGACTAATTGGATTCCACCAAATCAGAATTTCTCCAATACAAGAAAGGTATAAAATTATTTCTACCTATTCTAAATACGTTTATCTAAACACTCATGATCATAGAAAAGGTTTTACATTTAATATGATAAAATGTCTGTTGTGAATTTTTTTTAATTTCAGCCCATGAACCGTTCGTTGTTCATTTATTTTTGGTTAAATTTTAAAACCCGATCCAACAATTGGTATCAGAGCTTTGGGTTCTTGATTGTAAATATTTAGTAGTTAGATGTATGTATCAATGGATGTTGTGACATTGACATATATTTTCGTATGCTAGATTCAAAGCATGTTTGAATGTGTTTTAGGAATGGATCCTGATCGATCGACTCTAGGTGTTTATTTTGAATTTTAGATTTGATGTACGCCAAAATTGAGGCATTGCATTTGATGTAATTTAATTTTTTCAAAAGTTGTATCTTTAAATTCCATGTAAATCTGTCGTCGCAAGAAAAGTCATCGATTGTCGCAGCGCCGCGCCATCACCTGCTTCCCCACTTCGCTGCTTGTCGTCGTAGGTTTCCTAATTATGGTTTGGCAAATCGTAAGGATTAGGAAACTTCAACATAAGGCCCAAGAAGTAGCCTTTTCTAAACTTTCACAAGGAGCCAGGAGATAACTTGATTCCAGTTCCTAGGAGAAGACACCAAGCCACACAAACCAACCAAATTCTACCAAATAAAACTAGAATAAGGGCAAGAAACAATTCTGGACTTGTGCAATTTTAGCATTGAGGAGCTTCCTATGAGATACTTGGGGGTTCCTTTGATTTCCTCAAAGCTTAGAAAAACAGATTGTATCACCCTAGTAGACCATATCACAGCTAGGGTGAAGTCTTGGGAGTCTAACTACCTTTCTTATGCTGGAAGATTACAGTTGGTTAAATCCGTGCTCTATGCTATCTTTCAATACTGGGCTGGCTTATTTATTCTTCCCAAGAAGATCTTAAATATGATTCAGGTGGTTATTAGGAATTACTTGTGGAACGCTTCAGCTGTAAAGCATTCTGGTGCTAAAGTGGCTTGGAGTGACTTGTGCCTTGATAAGTCCCAAGGAGGTTTGGACCTTAGAGATCTCTCTCTAGCTAATGAAGTGGTTGTGGCTAAGCATTTCTGGTTCCTGGTCTCTTTGGATAAAGCTTCCCTTTGGAAGGATTGGTGCAAGTTTTTCTTGATCAAGAAGAGCTCTATCTTCTTGGTTAAGCTTGCCACTAATCCTTCTTGGAGTTGGAGGAAAATTCTGAAAATCAGAGACAAGTTTGCTGGGTATTGCAAAGCTCTTGTGGGAAATGGTGAGCAGATCTCTCTTCTATTGGACCCTTGGCACCCTTTGGGGGCTCTTTCTCAAAGGTTTGGTCCTAGGATTTATTTTGGTACAGGTTGGGATTGGACTACCAAGGTCAGCTCAGTGATCCAGAATGCAGCTTGGAACTGGCCTATTTCTAACTCCCATGAGCTTATCACTATTAGAGAGATCCATCTTCCCCCTCCTAAAGAGTCCTCTTTGGACTCTTGGATTTGGACTCTTTCTCCCTCTGGTCTTTTCTCTGTGGGGCACACTTATAGGAAACTGGCTCCAGCTGGTGAAAAAGTGAGATGGGCTCCTCTTATTTGGTTTAAGAAGCATATTCCCAGATATAGCTTTATTACTTGGCTTGCTGTTCTTAATAGGCTTGCAACTGCGGATAGATTGGCTGCTTGGACCTCCTCTCCTGGGTTTTCCAATGTTAGTAGTTGTGTTCTTTGCTTGCATCCTTCAGAATCTTCTGAACACCTGTTTGTTTCTTGCCCTTATTCTAGCTTTATTTGGCAGAATTTGGTTGGTTTGTGTGGCTTGGTGTCTTCTCCTAGGAACTGGAATCAACTTATCTCCTGGCTCCTTGTGAAAGCTAGGAAAGGTTACTTCTTGAGCCTTATGTTGAAGCTTATGTTCAGCTCGTTTGTCTATCATATCTGGAGAGAGAGAAATAATCGAGTCTTTGAGGGCAAAATGAGGGACAAGAAAGTGGTCTTGGCTTGCATTAGAAATGCCATTAAAGGTAGATTTTTGAGTCTTAAAGGGTTTTCTGTGACTGAAGATAACAAAACCATTCAGCTTGCCTGGGGATTGAATGACTCTATTTTTGACAATTAAGCTTGGTTCTTCTGTTTCTTTAGACTGTTATCTCTTGTAATCTTCTGTTTGGGTGCCTCCAGCTTGTGTGTTGAATGGTTCCTTTTTTGTGTCTTTTTCCTGGGGTATGTCCCTTGTATATTTGTATGTTTCTTCTTCGGTTTATACAATTTTTTAATTTACTGAAAAAAAAACAAACAGATGTTCAGAAGATTCTGAAGAATGCAAGCAACGTACACAACTACTAACATTGGAAAACCCAGGAGAGGAGGATCAATGTTAAGGATAAACCTACATACCAAGTTCAAAGGATCCAACATCTTAAAGATGAGCATGATCAAGAAGGCAAAGAGCGAGTTCAAGAGGTTTCTAGTCCAATTAGCATGCCTCAAGGACCAATAACAAGGTTGCGGTCTATGAAGCTTCAACAAGCTTTAATCCACCAATTGCAAGGCTTAGTCAATTCGGCTAGTGAAGGTCTACAAGGGCATCAAAGCTTTGGGATAAGTGCAACACGAGTCCAGTACAACTTGGTTCAAGTCCAAGCTATTAATGAGTTGCATTAAGTATGTAATGGGCCATTTTTGTGTTACCTTTTGAGCTGAACGAAATTTCACTTTATTTAGAGTCCATTTAGTTTTGTTTTGCTTAATATAGTCTATTCTTAATTATTATTTAAAATATAATTAGGTTAGTTTCCTATTCTTTGGTTTTCGGATTTTAGGAAACCTTTGTAAAGGCTATAAATATGCCTTGCTAGAATGTTTTAAGGGTCCAGAATTTTAATTGAAGAAACCAAAAGGTTGTTTTGCTTTTATCTTTGTATTCTTGAGTAGAATACATGCTTTAAGAAACATTCAAGTAGGTTGATCACCTTCTTGTGGAGTGTTTGGAAACTGGAAATCAGAAACAAGTTTTCTTTATCATCTATCTAAGAAATCTATTTTTCTAGCCTTTTCTTAGAGGTTGTTGCCAAATTGGTTATTAGGGTTTTCACGTTAATGCTTCGTGATTCTTATAGATAAAGGGGTTCTCAAGCTTATTCTTGGAGGTTCCGTATTGATAGTGTTGTTGTTCCTTGTAGGGGGCGCCATCAATCTATCTGCAGTCGCAAGCCTATTAAGAACACAAGCCAGGTAATAAAACTATATCTGGGAATATGCTTCTAAACCAAATAAGAGGGGCCCATCTCATTTTTTCACCAGCTGGAGCCAGTTTCTTATAAGTGTGCCCCACAGAGAAAAGACCAGAGGGAGAAAGAGTCCAAATCCAAGAGTCCAAATAGGGCTTTTTAGGAGGGGGAAGATGGACCTCTCTAATTTTGATAAGCTCATGGGAGTCTAGAAATAGGCCAGTTCCAAGATGCATTCAAGATCTTCTTGGGAAGAATAAATAAGCCAGCCCAGTATTGAAAAATAGCATAGAGCACGGATTTAACCAACTGTAATCTTCCAGCATAAGAAAGGTAGTTAGACTCCCAAGACTTCACCCTAGCTGTGATATGGTACTAGAGTGATACAATCTCTTTTTATAAGCTTTGAGGTAATCAAAGGAACCCCCAAGTATCTCATAGGAAGCTCCCCAATACTGAAATTGCACAAGTCCAGAATTGCTTGAGAAGTGGACGGATAGACCCCAGACATTAAAATCTGACTTTTTTGTAGATTAGGTCGAAGACCAGACATAGCCTCAAACAAGTTTAAGCTCTCCATAATAAGTTGAACAGAAGTAATATCACCCTTACTTGATAAAAGGATCATTAGCAAAGCACAAGTTAACAATACCAAGCTCCTTACACCTCCAGTGATAGCCAAAGTCAGCTTTATGAGAAGCATGCTTGAGAATACCAGATAGAACCTCCATAACCAACATAAATAGATAGGGAGAGATAGGATCACCCTGTCTAAGCCCTTTAGCACCAGAGAAGTTGCCAGTCAACTCACCATTGACCACAATAGAGAAAGAAGGAGAGGAGATACACTCCATCACACAGTTAGAGAAATGATCAGGAAACCCTAAGCAGTCAAAGATTCTCCCGATACTCTCCCAATTCAAGCTATCATAAGCCTTTTTGATATCAACCTTGAAAGCACATCTGGGACTATTAGAAGGCCTATGGTAACCTCTAACCAGCTCTTGAGATAAGAGGATGTTGTCAGCAATTCTCCTCCCTGGCATAAAAGCAGTCTGGTTGCTACTAATAAGATCAGGGAGCACTCTCTTAAGTCTATCAGCAAGCATTTTAGAAATGCATTTATAAACAACATTACAATAAGAGATAGGTCTAAAGTCACCAACCTTAGAAGGATTGGGGACCTTTGGGATAAGAGCAGTGGTAGTAGAGTTAACCTGTTTCAATAATGATTGGGAGCTAAAAAAACTCCAAAACAGCCTTAGTAAAATCTTTGCCCACAATATGCCAACATCTTTTTAAGAAACCAGCAGAGAAGCCATCTGGACCAGAGGCTTTACTACTCCCCAAACTAAACATAGTTGTGCGAACGTCTTCCTCTGTATACGGGTGGTCGAGGATGGCTAAGTGAGCTTGAGAGAGCTTATTAGGGAGAATCTGAGAGGGAACACCCCAATCCACCTCCTGATCATGTGAGAAGTCCCAAGAAGATTCCCATAATAAGAAAGAATTTGATCTTTGATAGCCTGGTCATCAGTAATAAGGTCACCCCCCTCATTAACCAACTGATTAATTCTGGATCTGACTCTATTCTTCTTTAGTTTCTGAAAAAAGAAAGAGGAATTCTGATCACCCAAGGCAAGCCAATCAACTCTGCTTTTTTGCCTCAGAAAATCTTCTTCTGCATTCCTGAGTTTAGTGAAATCAGCTAATCCAATTTTATCCTCCTCTTGAAGAGAGACAACACTACGAGAGGCAATAAGGTCAGCTTGCACTTTAGAGAGGGTTTCTCTAGCCATAGGAGCCCTTTTAGAAATATCTGAGCAAAAAGAGGCATTAAATTTCTTAAGAACAAATTTAACAGATTTAAGCTTCTTATAGAGACAAGACATGGCTGTCCCAAACACCTCAATCTCCCACGCATCTTTAAGAGCAGCCCAGAAGCCTTCAAAATCCATCCAAAAATCAAAGAACTTAAAAGAAGGCCTAGGTCTAGCTGAGTTAGCCCTAAGCTGAATAATAATAGGAGAGTGATCAGAGATGCCTGGGGTGTGAAAATGGTAAGAAGTAGCAGGAAACAACGTAGCCCAATCACCGTTAACCAGGGCACTATCGAGCTTGCACATCTTGCTACCCTCACTAGCTTGACCATTCCACCAGGTGAATTGACAGCCACTATAAGGGAGGTCGAGAACCTCCAAATGATCATGACAAGAAGCAAAATCAATTGAGCTATCATTCCACTTGAAATCACCACCATAATGCTCAATAGACTTCAAAATAGCATTAAAGTCACCAAGAATAAGCAAAGGCTTCCCCTGACTTAATGTCTTATGGGAGCCAAGCTTTTCCCACAAAGGCTTCCCGGAGATAGCATCATTGGTTGCATACACCACAGAGACAAAGAAATCTGTCCTTTCATGGAGAATGGTTAGCTTACAAAACATAGCTTGATCAAAGGCATCAATTAGAAGAACATCCAAAATCTTGGGATCCCAAGCTAAAACAATTCTACCTTTGCTAGTAGGAGAATGGTTAGCAAAGGTAGCCCAATTGGGAAAAACAGATCTAGAAAGTCCAGCAAAATTATTACATTTGATCTTAGTCTCAACTAAAGCACAAAAAGATAATTTAAAGTCTTTACAAAGTTTCCTCACTTCAGCTTGCTTTAGAAGGCCATTAAGTCCTCTTATATTCGAAGAAGCTAAATTAATCATAAAAAGGAGGAGAGAGAGTCACCATTCTCAGAGGGAGCCAGAGTAACTTGATCAGCCAATAAGAAAGAGCCTTCAGCCTTTCGCTTCTTTTTCAACCTCTTCAAAGCTGATTTAGAGAGCCTAAAAGAAGGACCAGGTTGGATAGTGACATTGAAAATTGGGGAAGCTTTGGGGAGAGCCAAACTCAATGTAGAGTCAGAAGAGGCTTGGGGCTCATTTTTATCCTCACAAGGGTCAATGAGACCCTTACCCTTCATTTTGCTAACCACCTGAGTCCATCCATTGTCTTGGTCTTCCACATGGATGGTATTAAGAGGAAAGGGAGGAGAGATTTCACCCTCTGGCTCCTCATAAACCATAAGCTCCCTATTATCTTGGCGAGAAGAATCTTTGCTAGCAGTTTCTTCCTAACTAGCTAGATTATTCTTAGGGGCCACTTTGGCATCACAATCATGACCAAAGAGGCAACGTTTAGCACATCTCTTTGGTAGACACTCATACTCCACATCCACCACCACGGAATCCCATCCGTTAAGGCCAAGGTCAATGGTGAAAAACTTAATCAAATTAGAGGAGGCTGAAATTTTCACACAAACTCTAGCATAATCATGTGTATAACCAGAGGCAGTAGCATTGTCAGAGTGAGAAGGGAGACCCACAGCACTAGCAATGTGACTTAGAGCTTCTTCAGTCCATAATTCAATTGGAACATTCCACAATTTAACCCAAATTGGAAGGGTTGAAAGGTTCTCCTTTGAGAATTTAACATTTGGCTGCCACTCTTTAAGCACAATAGGCATACCTAAGAGGTGCCAAGGTCCATCTTCTAATATTGAGTTTCTATCCTCCACAGAGCCAAATTTGAAATAGAAAAGGCCTCTGGCAGCCGAGACGTCCTGAATTCCTCTTTTAGCCCAAAGTTGCAAAGCAATTTTCTTAACTAAGTGTAATGGAGCTTCCCTTCCGACAAAGTAGCCAACAAGGCAGCCTTCCCACCTAGAAAAATTCTCTTTAGTAATATAATCATGAAGCTTAACTGTGACATTACCATTTTTCGTAAAGGAAGAGCTCACATAACCTAAGCTTAGCTTCTTTTTCAGGTTACCTTTAACCTTTTCAGCCCATGAACCAGCCGGTTTCACATGAGCAACACTCTTATTAGCTAAAAGGTCTTGATAAACTCTATTCTCAGGCAGCTTTTTAGAAGAAGTTGGTGAAGGAGGAGAAGAGCTCACCTTCTGTTTTCCATTAGAATCTGGTTTAGGAGAGAGAGAGGTTTCTGTAAGCTCAAACCCACGACCATGGCAGCCCTTGACCTCTTTGGTAGAAGTCAAATCCACCTTGTCACACACAATCAATGCTGAGGTTGAGCTAAGGGAGGAGAGAGAATCTGCCACCAGCTTTGGAACTCCACCTACGTTCACATCATTGTCATGGGAAAGAGAAATATCTTCTTTCTGTTTCCCTTCTATCAAAGCACCATCTACTTTCTCTTTACCCTTAGACAAAGAAGCTGCCACCTGTCACCCTAAGGGGCTGTCCACGTCATGATGGGAGAGAGGAGCTTTATCTAACAAAGAATTACCTTTTTGAGTGTCCTTTCCTTTATTAGAAAGGATAGTCGTAGATTGTTGACAAGGTTGAAGCTTGGGAGCTGGAGCCTCACTCTTCCCCAAGCTGACCACATCACACCCACTTGCCAAAAAGGAGCGGTCACCTCTCCCTTTTGATATGTTTGCCAGCTTCTTTTCCTCTTCTCCAAGCAAGATGATTTGGGACTAGCTTAATTTGTCTTCTATCAAATGAAACTCATCATTACCTCTGACAGAGAGGTAATGAGTATCATCTTCAACCTTTGGA
>QANY01003877.1:26041-77959 GCA_003255025.1 Datisca glomerata
GACATTCATCATTACCTTTGACAGAGAGGTAATGAATATCATCTTCAAGCTTTGGAGCTCTAGGCAAGCTGGTTGATCTCCGAGCACCACCTCTAGCTCCTCCTCTTATGCTACTTCTCTTTAGACTTGAACGAAGTTGGTCTGAAAGAGTCAGCTCAAGAAAATTGCTCTGATTGTGATCAGAAGAAATAAAATTATCTCTAAGCTTTGAATGATCAGAAATAATCTCTTTTGCAACTAATAAACTCGAAGCTTCCTTGGACTGAGCTTCTAACTTCCCAGGCTCAACAAAACCACTCTCTGGTCCAAATTTCTTCGTATTAGAACCTTTCTTAAGAGCATTAAAACCAATAACATGGGTTTAGATTCCCTAGCTCCCTTAGTAACCATATCATTCAAAACAGCATGGCCATTGAAAGACACTCCAAGCTTAGCTTGCCCACTAGCTGAATCTTTCTTAACACCACCTGAATTTTGCTTACCAACATCTGCAGCGTGCTTAATGTACTCATCATTAACCATTGTTAGAGGTCGTGGCCTCCCCTAAGGGAGGGAGAGGCAAAAGCAAAAACCAGAATTCTAGAGAGAGGGGAGAGTTTCTCTCACTAAAAAAATCAGAATTCTTTTAATTTATGATGCTTCTAGTTCTGCCAATACTCTTTTAATCTAGTCAACCTTGAAAGCGCATACTCTCCCAATTCAAGCTATCACAAGCTTTTTTTATATCAACCTTGAAAGCACATCTGGGACTATTAGAAGGCCTATGGTTACCTCTAACCAGCTCTTGAGATAAGAGGATCTTGTCAGAAATTCTCCTCCCTAGCACAAAAGCAGTATGGTTGCTACTAATAAGATTAGGGAGCACTCTCTTAAGTCTAGGAAACTTCAACATAAGGCCCAAGAAGTAGCCTTTCTAAACTTTCACAGGAGCCAGGAGATAACTTGATTCCAGTTTCCAGGAGAAGACACCAAGCCACACAAACCAACCAAATTCTACCAAATAAAACTAGAATAAGGGCAAGAAACAAAAAGATGTTCAGATGATTCTGAAGAATGCAAGCAAAGTACACAACTACTAACATTGGAAGACCCAGGAGAGGAGGATCAATGTTAAGGATAAACCTACACACCAAGTTCAAAGAATTCAACATCTTAAAGATGAGCATGATCAAGAAGGTAAGAAGCGAGTTCAAGAGGTTTCTAGTCCAATTAGCATGCCCCACGGACCAATAACAAGGTTGCGGTCTAAGAAGCTTCAACAAGCTTTAATCCACCATTTGCAAGGCTTAGTCAATTCGGCTAGTGAAAGTCTACAAGGACATCAAAGATTTGGGATAAATGCAACACGAGTTCAGTACAACTTGGTCCAAGTACAAGCTATTATTATTGGGTTGCATTAAGTATGTAATGGGCCATTTTTTTGTTTCCTTTTGGGCTGAACGAAATTTCACTTTATTTAGAGTCCATTAGTTTTATTTTACTTAATATAGTCTATTCTCAATTATTATTTAAAATATAATTAGGTTAGTTTCCTATTCTTGGGTTTTAGGATTTTAGGAAACCTTTGTAAAGGCTATAAATATGCCTTGCTAGAATGTTTTAAGGGTCCAGAATTTTAATTGAAGAAAACCAAAAGGTTGTTTTGCTTTTATCTTTGTGTTCTTGAGTAGAATACATGTTTTAAGAAACATTCAAGTAGATTGATCACCTTCTTGTGGAGTGTTTAGGAACTGGAATTCAGAAACAAGTTTTCTTTATCTATCTAAAAAATCTGTTTTTCTAGCCTTTTCTTAGAGGTTGTTGCCAAATTTTGTTATTGGGGTTTTCACGTTAATGCTTCGTGGGTTCCTATACATAAAGGGGTTCTCAAGCTTATTCTTAGAGGTTCCGTATTGATAGTGTTTTTGTTCCTTGTAGGGGGCGCCATCAATCTATCCGCGGTTGCAAGCCTATTAAGAACACACGCCAAGTAATAAAGCTATATCTGGGAATATGCTTCTTAAACCAAATAAGGGTCCATCTCACTTTTTCACTAGCTGGAGCCAGTTTTCTATAAGTGTGCCACACAGAGAAAAGACCAGAGGGAGAAAGAGTCCAAATCCAAGAGTACAAAGAGGACTGTTTAGGAGGGGGAAGATGGACCTCTCTAATTGTGATAAGCTCATGGGAGTCTAGAAATAGGCCAGCTCCAAGCTGCATTCAAGATCTTCTTGGGAAGAATAAATAAACCAGCCCAGTATTAAAAAATAGCATAGAGCACGGATTTAACCAGCTGTAATCTTCTAGCATAAGAAAGGTAGTTAGACTCCCAAGACTTCACCCTAGCTGTGATATGGTCTACTAGAGTGATACAATCTGTTTTTCTAAGCTTTGAGGTAATCAAAGGAACCCCCAAGTATCTCATAGGAAGCTCCCCAATGCTGAAATTGCACAAGTCCAGAATTGCTTGAGAAGTGGATGGATGGACCCCAGACATGAAAATCTGACTTTTTTGTAGATTAGGTTGAAGACCAGACATGGCCTCAAACAAGTTTAAGCTCTCCATAATAAGTTGAACAGAAGTAATATCACCTTTACAGAAGATAAAGAGATCATCAGCAAAGCACAAGTTAACAATACCAAGCTCCTTACACCTCCAGTGATAGCCAAAGTCAGTTTTATGACAGGCATGGTTGAGAATACCAGATAGAACCTCCATAACAACCACAAACAGATAGGGAGAGATAGGATCACCCTGTCTAAGCCCTTTAGCACCTGAGAAGTAGCCAGTCAACTCACCATTGACCACAATAGAGAAAGAAGGAGAGGAGATACACTCCATCACACAGTTAGAGAAATGATCAGGAAACCCCAAGCAGTCAAAGATTATGCCGATACTCTCCCAATTCAAGCTATCATAAGCTTTTTTGATATCAACCATGAAAGCACATCTGAGACTATTAGAAGGCCTATGGTAACCTCTAACCAGCTCTTGAGATAAGAGGATGTTGTCAGCAATTCTCCTCCCTGGCACAAAAGCAGTCTGGTTGCTACTAATAAGATCAGGGAGCACTCTCTTAAGCCTATCAGCAAGCATTTTAGAAATGCATTTATAAACAACATTACAACAAGAGATAAGCCTAAAGTCACCAACCTTTGATGGATTGGGGACCTTTGGGATAAGAGCAATGGCAATAGAGTTAACCTGTTTCAATAATGATTGGGAGCTAAAAAAACTCCAAAATAGCCTTAGTAACATCTTTGCCCACAATATGCCAACATCTTTTGAAGAAACCAGCTTGTGTTACTCCTTTAAATGCTTCAAAGGCTCATGACCGTTGTGAATCACAAACATCTACAAAAGTGAAACAATATTGCTCGGCAAAGAACCGACGAGATCATTAGTACATAAAAGAGCATCTTTGTACATAAGTACAATAAGGGGTTGATGTGAAAATAATCCTCTCTTGATCTCACTTTTATTTGTAATGTAATTGAATTTTTCCTCTCTCGCTCTCACTATGGCTTTAATACCCTCTTTTTCTTTTCTCTCAATTCCTTTCCCCTCAATTTTCTTTATGTCTCTCTGACTTTCATGCTCGTTTTCACTCTTTATCTTTTGTTCATTCTTTGTCTTTTGTTCACTCTCTTTCAAGATCACTCTCTTTTTGCAACCTCCTTGGTCTATGTAAATCTGATTTTTTGTCATTATTGGAACAAGAGAAATCAACTTTTGATTGTGTTCAAAGTAGTATTTATTAGAAAAACCATCATGCTTCACTCGTCTATCAAATTTCCATGGCCTTCCCCACAACAAGTGTGCAACTCGCACCGATATTACATTGCAAAACACCTCATCTTCATATTTAACGATTTGAAATGAGAGTAACACTTGCTTTTCCACTTTTACCTCACCTCTATCATTCAGCCATTTCCACTTGTAGGGTCGGGGTAGTTTAGTTGTTAGCAGCCCTAATTTATCCAACATTGTAGTATCAATGCTAGTACAACTACCTCCATCAATACTCATACTACATACCTTGTTTTGATCGTGGCATGTAGTACGAAAGATGTTTTCTCGCTGCACCTCATCATTTTCTTTGATTTGCACACTTAGAGTTCTCCTTGCGACAACTAATTCTCTTTGTACAGCACACTCCTCATTATCCTCATCCTCTAATGACAACATAGATTCATTGTCATCTTTATCCTCGATCTCAATCTCACCATCATCTCGTAGCATCATGGCTCTCTCGTTTGGACATTGACTCGCTATGTGACCACTGCCTTGGCTTTTAAAACACTTAATATCATGATTTCGAGTACTAGAAGAATTTGTTTTACCTTGGTAACCATGGATGGTCGATTCTGACCTTTGCTCAGTTTTGTTGCCAACTTCTCCTCCTTCTCCGCATAGCTTGGTTTCCATGGGGAACAACTCAAGCCAAGGGTTGTACATGTACCACCCCTCCTTTTGAGTTGCTGCTCAACCTTAATGACCGTGTGCACCATATCTTCCAACTCCACATAATTTTGCATCTATACCCAATCATGAATTTCTTGGTTCAATCCATGCACAAACCTAGCCATTGTGGCCTCTCGGTCTTCTTCTATATTAGCCCTTATCATAGCCATCTTCATCTCCTTAAAATATTCGTTGACACTTCGGCTCCCTTGAGTGAGACCTTGCAGCTTTCGATACAAGTCTCGATAGTAATGGCATGGCACAAACAGTCTCCTCATCACGGATTTCAAGTCTGCCCAAGTCTCTATGGGACGCTCTCTATTTCTCTTGATATTATCATTAGTTGATCCCACCAATCAATAGCATAATCAATAAATTCAACAATAGCAAGCTTTTCCTTCTTTACACTCAGAATAGTGATGAGAATCAAACATGAGCTCCATCCTCTTTTCCCATTCTAATAAGCTTCGGGATCATTTCTTGCTTTGAAATAATGGTATCTTCGTCTTAGTGCAACCCAAACTGTTGTTCACCCTATCACCAAACCTATCTTCTCTATTCCTATGTTGGAATCCCCTATCTTAGCTTGCTTATTTTTAGACGCTTTTAGTGAGAGAAGCTCTCCCCTCTCTCTAGAATTCTGGTTCTAGTTTTTACCTCTCCCTCCCTTAGGGGAGGCCACGACCTCTAACAATGGTTAATGATGAGTAAATTAAGCATGCTGAAGATGTTGGTGAGCAAGTTTCATGTGGTGTTAAGAAAGATTCAGCTAGTGGTTAAGCTAAGCTTGGAGTGTCTTTCAATGGCCATGCTGTTTTGAATGATATGGTTACTAAGGGAGCTATGGAAGCTAATGCCCATGTTATTGGTTTTAATGCTCTTAAGAAAGGTTCTAATACTAAGAAATTTGGACCAGAGAGTGGTTTCATTGAGCCTGGGAAGTTAGAAGCTCAGTCCAAGGAAGCTTCAGGTTTATTAGTTGCAAAGGAGATTATTTCTGATCATTCAAAGCTTAGAGATAATTTTATTTCTTCCGATCACAATCGGAGCAAATTACATGAGCTGAATCTTTCAGACCAACTTTGTTCAAGTCTTAAGAGAAGTAGCATAAGAGGATGAGCTAGAGGTGGTGCTCGGAGATCAACCAGCATGCCTAGAGCTCCAAAGGTTAAAGATGATACTCATTACCTCTCTGTCAAAGGTAATGACGAGTGTCCTTCGATAGAAGACAAATCAAGCTTGTCTCAAATCGTTTTGCTTGGAGAAGATGAAAAAGCAGCTGCCAAGCATATCAAAAGGGAGAGGTGACAGCTCTTTTTGGCAAGTGGGTGTGATGTGGTCAGCTTGGAGAAGAGTGAGGCTCCAGCTCCCAAGCTTCAACTTGGTCAACAATCTACTACTATCCTTTCTAATAAAGGGAAGGACACTCAAAAAGATAATTCTTTATTAGATAAGGCTCATCTCTCCCATCATGACATGGACAGCTCCTTAGGTCAACAGGTGGCAGCTTCTTTGTCTAAGGGGAAAGAGAAAAGGTATATGGTGCTTTGATAGAAGGGAAGAGAAAGAAGATATTTCTTTTTCCCATGACAATGATGTGAACGTAGGTGGAGTTCCAAAGCTGGTGGCAGATTCTCTCTCTCTCTCCTAAACCAGATTCTAATAGGAAATCTTGAGTTTTTGGAAACTTTAGGGTTTAGAAAATCTTGAGGTTTTGGAAACTTTAGGGTTTAGAAAATCTTGAGGTTTTGGAAACTTTTGGGTTTAAGAAATATTAGGGTTTTGCCCAATCTAGTCCCTAAAAAAATTATTTTTATTTAATTCATTAATTTTTCAACACTAATTAATTGGAATTTATTTTACAAATTATTTTTAAAAATAAATCAATTGATTAATTTAGTTGGTAATTTATTTATCAAAGTAAAAATTATTGGAAAATTAAATTTTAAATTGAATTTTGAATTTTGAAAATGGGACTGGACTTCTGTAAATAGTTACAAATTGGTGGGACTTTCTGAAGGAGAAGGAGAAGATTATAGACTTCATGCAGATTAATATTTTAATTATTGTAATTTATTTATTATTTTTTTATGGGTTGTAATTGGAAATTAGTCATAGAGAGGTTAATTTTGAATGGATGATTTATTATTAATCTTGTATCATCGTATAACATATCATATAGAAATATGGATATGCCAATATCAAAGTGTCATATAGCATGTACATGCATCATTGTAGTTTAAATTTATAACAAGTTAAAATTTAAATACAATGTGATTTTTATAAATATTATAAATTTTAAATAATGATATTAATTTTATAAAAGTTCATAACTTTCAAAACTTGTTTTTTCAAATTTATAAAAAGTTATATTTTTTAAAAAAAGCAAAGAAAAATCCATTTTTCCAAAAACTAAGTGAGAGGGTCGTTTTACGTTGAAATATTCTCAAGGCCCCAACGCAAACTTGATCGTGGCACGGTGAATGGTTTAGAGTCGCCCTATCAGTCCTCTCTTTAGCGGAGAAACTTGGGAATCGTGTCGGTTTGAATCATCAAGTTGTTTGAGAAGCTAAAACTTGTAAAGGAAGTGGTGAGGCAGGACCATTCCTAGACGGACTATTAGTTCATAGCAACCTTTAAAGCCGATGCATTGGTTAATCACTTAGACCAAAATACATTGGAATCTTTCATAGGAGCTAGTCAATGGGGCCAATGTGACCAAAACCATTGGTGATTGGTTAAGTAAGATGTAGTGACATCGTGAGAAGCGTTAACCAAAGGAGAAAGTCTCAATACGATAGAAGGTAGCTTGGGCGTTGTACTTAGATGAGACAAGCTATCGTAGTTGATCCTAATTTTATGGAAGAAATATTTTTTATTGCAGTTATTAAATATTTAAGTATTTGCATCATGAATCATACTTTCTTAAATGATTGGGTATTTATTTACACCGCTTTATTTATTATTTTCAGTAATCATGTCATTATTCTCACCCTCAACGATCTTAAACGCAAACAAACTTACTGGTAAAAATTACGTGGATTGGAAATGTAATTTTGATATCGTGTTGATGGTAGAAAAGTATAAGTTCATGCTCACCACCCCTGTCTCCTTAAGTCTATTGCTGAATCGACTCAAGAGGAAAATGATGCTCAGGCTCCTTGGCTACGTTCTGATGAGATCGTCAAGTGTTACATCTTGGCATCAGTTTAACATGTTGCAAAAATAGCATCAGAACATGGAAACCGCCTCTAATACGATGTTGAACATCATCAAAATGTTTAGGGATTAGGTCAGCCAAACAGGCTACAGTGTGAAACTGCATGAACTGTTAGATGAAACTCGCAACTCCTGTCAGAGAATATATGATGCTGATAATTAGTTATCTGAATGAGATGGAGATCATAGGAGCTAAAGTAGATGGTGAGAATCAAATTGATATGATCCTTGAGACCCTACCAGTCACATTAAAGAACTTCAAACTTAATTATTCTATAAATAAGTTGAAGTACTCTCTTCTGGAACTTATGAAGGAGTTAAAAGCAGTTGAGTCCCTGTTTCTGAAGGGAAAATGGAAAAATGGAGAGATAAACTTTACTGAAAGTAAGTCTTCCACCTCTTGCGCCAAAAAGAAACACTAGAGATGTCCGAAGAAAGATACGAAACAGAACTCGAAAGCAGAAGGGTTATGGGGGCGAGTTTAGAGGGGTAAAATGATAATTTGACATCCCGCTCTTGCTACTGATTTTTGTAAAGTGTAACATAATCAAATATTATGTAGACCGTGAAATAAAAGTGTTTATTTGCATCAACAGAAAATACAGCGCGCATGAATCAAGAGTTGATTCAGCATCATACCTATAGTGGAGTCGTACGATGACATGATTAAATAGGTCAGGAATTTATGGAGATAAATTCACTAAGTATTTTAATCCTATAAATTTATTAGTGAGGGTCCATTAGGTCTCAGGTAGCTTGTAAGGACATGAATGAAAAACAACATATGTTAGACCAAAAATGTGTTTTAGATCATGGTACACTTCCCGGGCCCATATGTGATGTGTATCATCACTAAAGTAGTGAAGAACAAAATTAATGTTCAAGTTAATTAATTGGTTATTTATTAATCATTGAATAATTAGTAAATAAAAAGAATAAATTAATTAATTGGTAGGGATCAATTTAATTTATCAATTTAGATTGATTAATATGAACACAGTATTGGCTCTAGGGAAGATGTAAAAATCGCAAAGGTGTAGGGAGGAGATTTTCGGCAATTTACAAAATAAAGATATATGTGTAAATTTGGTAATCATTATATAAGGGATGGTCATGTGTGAACCTTTAGGGCAAGGGTTCAAATCCCACCATCAGCACTCTTTTCTAATAACAAGGAAAAAATTCGTCTGCTTTACTTAAGCACTAGGATAGGATCGCGATTAGATCGTAAATGGAATCAGAGTGTGTGATTACAGAGAGCAAGGTTGTTAGAATCGTGATTCGGATTGTACGATCCTATAAGAGGTCAGCGATCCGAATCATGTGGATAATCATTTTTTAGTAGGATCAATCCAAGATCGCGATCTGGCACCGATCCTGGTACTTAAGTAAAGCAGACGATTTGAACCCTTGCCCTAAAGGTTCACACATGACCATTTAACTACTCAACTAGCATGCTTATGTATAAATAATGAACATCTTTAATATTTAATTAAACAACTGACTATTTTTATGACATTTTAATTTTTTATGATTTACACCTCTTAAAGTTATCAAAATCAGAACGAATTTCACCACCACTGTTTTATTATATTTAGACATTAATTTTACTATTGCTACAAATTTATTAAATTTTAGCTTATAAAACAAACACTCTCAAACCTAATATATTATAAATTTATAATTATGATCATAACATATTTAATCAATAATTATTTTTACATATTTATTTATTTTTTGTCTTTTACATTAGTGATCATTTAACCATTGAACCAACTATGCTTATGTATGTAAAAACAAATGAACAAATTTTATATTTAATTAAACATTTGACCATTTCTATGACATTTCAAATTATTTATTTTATAACTTATACTATCAAAATTAGAACGAATTTCGTCATCACTATTTTATTATAATTAGATATTAATTTTAATATTGTTTTTCAAATTTTTTAAATTTTAACTTATAAATCAAACAGTCTCAAACTTAATGTATTATAATGATAATCTTAACATATTTAATCAATAATTATCTTTACATAAATATTTATTTATCTCTTATAGTTTGAAATCTCTTATCTAGAGGATCACATATCTGTTTCCATGAGAACTCTACTTAATATTATGTTATTTTAGATAACTTGAGGTTAATTTCATTTAATAGGTAGATGATTTAGTGTTATATAATGAATTCCTTCAATATATTGAAGTATTATTAGCATATATCTATTTTTTACTAATAAATTATTAAGAATTGATAAGGTCTTATGATTCTCGATCCTCTACCCTTCCACCGATCCTAGGTAGTAGGATCGTGATCTTGACAACCTTGACAGAGAGAAAGAAAAAAGTTTTATTCCCCCTATAAGTTGCCGCTAATATCTATAGAGGAAGAAGAAAAATTTGTTTTTCTCTTTCTCTGCTGTTTTAAGAGCCCACACTCAGTTCCTAACAACATCTTTGAGAGATATACTTCTAAATCCTAGGAGTGATTGTTGTGGTGTGAAGATTGTTTGAAGTCATGCGAAGAACGAAGAATGCGAGACGACTAATTGGATTCCACCAAATCAGAAATTCTCCGATACAAGAAAGGTATAAAATTATTTCTACCTATTCTAAATACGTTTATCTAAATAAGCATGCCCAAGTTGGATCTTTTGGGTATGTTATGTACTTGAACTGGCTTTTGACACTCAATACATGTTTGTGATGAGAATTTAGAGTGTTGTGGTCATTTAACGTGTTTCTAATGCCATACGATGTCAACAATAACTAATGTGACGTGTTTAGGCCAATACTAGATGAACTTGACTAAACCACAGAGACAGCATCATTGGCTGCATACACCACAGAGACAAAAAAATCTATCCTTTCCTGAAGAATGGTTAGCTTACAAAACATAGCTTGATCAAAAACATCATTAAGAAGAACATTCAAAATCTTGGGATCCCAAGCTAAAACAATTCTACCTTTGCTAGTAGGAGAATGGTTAGCAAAGGTGGCCCAATTGGGAAAAACAGATCTAGAAAGTCTAGCAAAATTATTACATTTGATCTTAGTCTCAACTAAAGCACAAAAAGATCATTTAAAGTCTTTACAAAGTTTCCTAACTTCAGCTTGCTTTAGAAGTCCATTAAGCCCTCTTATATTCCAAGACACTAAATTAATCATAAAAGGGGGGAGAGAGAGTCACCATTCTCAGAGGGAGCCTGAGTAACTTGAGAAGCAGCTAAGAATGAGCCTTCAGCCTTTTGCTTCTTTTTCAACCTCTTCAAAGCTGATTTAGAGAGCTTGGGAGAAGGACCAAGTTGGATAGTGACATTGACAATTGGGGAAGCTTTTGGGGGAGCCGAACTCAATGTAGAGTCAGAAGAGGCTTGGGGCTCATTTTTATTCTCACAAGCCTCAATGAGACCCTTACCCTTCCTTTTTCTAACCACCTGAGTCCATTCATTGTCTTGGTCTTCCACATGGATGGTATTAAGAGGAAAGGGAGGAGAGATTTCACCCTCTGGCTCCTCATAAACCATAAGCTCCCTATTATCTTGGGGAGAAGAATCTTTGCTAGCGGTTTCTTCCTCACTAGCTAGATTATTCTTAGGGGCCACTTTGGCATCACAATCATGACCAAAGAGGCAACATTTAGCACATCTCTTTGGTAGACACTCATACTCCACCTCCACCACCACTGGATCCCATCCATCAAGGTCAAGGTCAATGGTGAAAAAATTAATTAAATCAGAGGAGGCGGAAATTTTCACACAAACTCTATCATAATCATGTGTATAACCAGAGGCAGTGGCATTGTCAGAGTGAGAAGGGATACCCACAGCACTAGCAATGTGACTTAGAGCTTCTTCAGTCCATAATTCAATTGGAACATTCCACAATTTGACATTTGGCTGCCACTCTTGAAGCGCAGTAGGCCTACCTAAGAGGTGCGAAGGTCCATCTTCTAAGACTGAGTTTCTATCCTCCACAGAGCCAAATTTGAAATAGAAAAGGCCTCTGGAAGCCGAGACCTCCTGAATTCCTCTTTTAGCCCAAAGTTGCAAAGCAATTTTCTCAACTAAGTGTAATGGAGCTGCCCTTCCTACAAAGTAGCCAACAAGGCAGCCTTCCCACATAGAAAAATTCTCTTTAGTAATATAATCAGGAAGCTTAACTGTGACATTACCATTTTCCGTAAAGGAAGAGCTCACATAACCTAAGCTTAGCTTCTTTTTCAGGTTACCTTTAACCTTTTCAGCCCATGAACCAGTCAGTTTCTCATGAGCAACACTCTTATTAGCTAAAAGGTCTTCATAAACTCTATTCTCATGCAGCTTTTTAGAAGAAGAAGTTGGGGAAGAAGGAGAAGAGCTCACCTTCTGTTTTCCATTAGAATCTGGTTTAGGAGTGAGAGAGCTTTCTCCAAGCTCAAACCCACGACCATGGCAGCCCTTGACCTTTTTGGTAGAAGTCAAATCCACCTTGCCACTCACAATCAATGCTGAGGTTGAGCTATGGGAGGAGAGAGAATCTGCCACCAGCTTTGGAACTCCACCTACGTTCACATCATTTTCATGGGAAAGAGAAATATCTTCTTTCTCTTTCCCTTCTATCAAAGCACCATCTACGACATTCCTAATAAAGAGCCAAATGGCGGACATTTTAGAGAGAGAACCTCTCCCTTCTCTCTAGAAACCAGGTGAGGCTTTTCTGTTGCTCCTCCTCTGGGAGGAGCTGAGCTTAGTTTCTAAAATGGTGAATGATGCTTATTATGAAACCAAGACTCAGCAAGGTTCAAAGATCAGTAAGAAAATTTTGGGTAAGATGAGCTTTCATTCTCATGAAGATGTTCTAAATTTTAAAGGAGATGGGAGTTCGATGCTGGAAAACCCAGAAGTCAGAGTTGCTTCTAGCTCGTCCTTGGAGGAATCTCCAAGTTTGGACAAGATTTTAGCTATGGAGAACAAAGAAGTTGGTGAGAAGAAGGTGTGTGTTCGTGCACTAAATGTGGCAGCAGCACTTGATGTTCGTATTAATGGAGATGACGAGGAGCATGCTACTTGTTTTGGCATCTTTAGCTACAACCTTAACTCACCAAATAAGGGAGGAAAGGTCCAAATGGCCATTAATGGCAATGATGAGGCTGCTTCTAGCTGTAATGAGGAGCAAATCAAAGGTTTGGATGAGCTCTCAATGTCTTGTGCGCACATTTCTTTGGTCCCTTCTTCTCTGATACACAATGACTTGTTATTACTGGATTCTAGTGCTTTAAGGGTTCCTTCATCATTTGGTGGAGCCCCATGTTTTGTAAATGAAGCCTTTATAGGTGCTTCTAAGGACAAAGAGCATGTTCAGAAGCAAACAAGCTTTCCCTTGTCTGAAAAACTCAGGCAAATCGCCAAGGGTTCTCTGGCCAAAGGAGGAGCACGAAGGAGAAGATGAACAAGGGTGAAATCTTTTGTCCATTGGTTAATGAGGCTGTACTTGAGAGCCAATCAACTCCTGCCACCTAACCAATTCTAGCTAACCCTAGTTGTGCATGTAGTACCTTTGGAGAAATGCATTCTGATCAAAAAATGAAAGGACAAAAGCAAAAGGAGAAAGGACACATATTCTTGCATACCTTGGGCAACAACAAAGCTAAAACTTTGCTTGCAAGGGCAGACAGCCTGCCCCAAAACCCGGAGCAAGGACAATTAGTCTTAATCGTGGCTGTACCTGAAGATAAAGGTGATTTTACATTTCCTTTGCCCAATACATCCTTGGAGCACGTTTTAGGTACCCTTGTACTACCACCTAAGCATGGATATGACTCTCCACGTCAGCTTCATCAAGGACAGATAACCTGCCCTAAAACCCGGAGCAAGGACAGCCTCTCTTAATTACAGTTGTACCTGAACATAAAGGGGATTTGACTTTGCCTTTGCTCAAGACATCCTTGGAGCGTGTTTCAGGTACCTTTGTACTAATGGAAATGACTTAAATTATACATGAGTACTTGAATCGAAAATACTTGAACATTGAATCGTGTAGATCTAAGTAGTTTGTGAGTAGTGTAGACATATGTGCTAAGGTGAATGCTACTGGGATGATATAGCAATTGAACATAGTTATTTAAGAAAGAGTAATTTGTACGCGATTTGACCATAATAAGCTACTAATACATTTTTTCCCAAAGCTAGTTCGCCACCAACTGTAGCAGCACCGTCCGCTAAAATTTGTCCTTTTTTAATGCATTTACCCTGCGGAACTTGGGATGTTTGATGCATACAAGTATTTTTGTTAGAACGTTGATACATAACTAATGGAATGCTTCGAGTATACCCATTCCCCGATCAAATGATCTTGTCAGTATCGGTATAAATGATCTTTCCCCCGTGTTCGGCTGTAGCGGGAACCCCTGAATCTAGAGCCACTTGGCGTTCCAACCCAGTTCCAACAATGCACTTTTCGGACCGAGAAAGCGGTACTGCTTGACGTTGCATATTCGAACTCATTAAAGCACGATTCGCATCATTATGCTCGATAAAAGGAATGAGGGAAGCTCCAATAGAAAAATATTGGAAGGGAAAAATACTTCGAAGATGAACCTGTTCCCATTCAATAGTCAAGAATTCTTGACGGTATCGAGTTGGAACAACCTGTTCCTCCTGAATACCTCGATTCAGTGCCAAAGAATTTCATGTCGCTACCATATAGTATTCATCTCTACTTGGTGATAAATAAAGCATTCACGCTTTTTTTTATCTCTCAGAAATTTCATAAAACGGGCTTTCTAGAGATCCCCAACGACCAATCCTTGCATGAATTGCTAATGATCCAATAAGTCCAGCATTAATTCCTTCAAACGTGTCAATTGGGCAAATGCGTCCATAATGACTAGAATGGATATCTCGTATACGAAAACTAGCGGTTCGCCCTGCAATCCTCCAGGGCCCAAATAACTCGATTTTCTCCCATGAACTATTTGTGTCAATGGATTAGTTCGATCTAAAACTTGAGATAATGGGTGTAATCCAAAAAAGGATTCATAAGTGGTTGTTAATGGAGTTGAAGTTACCAAATTCTGAGGAGTCGGGATCAATTTATGCCTAATTGCTCCACATATAGTTCCTCTAACCATATTTTCTAAACGAACCAGAGCCATCCGAATTGATCTTGTAATAGATCCGCTACAGAACGAATACGTTTATTTTTCAAATGATTCATATCGTCAAGTGTACCCATTCCAAATTTCAGTCCAATCAAATGATCCGCAGCTGCCAATATATCTCGCGGTAACAAAAATGTATTATTCTGAGGGATATCAAGATTCAGTCTCCGGTTCATATTTCGTCGACCAATCCTTCCTAATTCACATCTTTGGTGGAAGAATTTCTTTTGTAATTCCTTACATAAGGATTCAGAAAATACTGGATCTCCGCCTACACAAGAAAATTGTTGATAAAACTCCAAAATGGCATTTTCTTTTGATCCAATTTTTTTTTCCTTATCATTCAGGAAAGAAAAAAAAATTTCAGGGTAGCAAACATTCTCTAGAATTTCTCTTAGATTCGAACTCATAGCTGATGATAGAAGTAGAATAGATATTTTCTGTTTCCTACTCACACGAGCCCATATCCTTGCTTTTCGATCAATCTCTAATTCTAATCCTCCCCCCCAATCTGATATTATGGTGCCGGTATAGACTGAAATTCCGTTATGGTCCAATTCTGACCGGTAATAGATACTGGGGCTTTGCAATATTTGATTGATAACAATTCTGTATATTCCATTTACTATAGAAGTTCCCAGGGAATTCATTAGAGGAATGTTTCCAATAAAAATTGTTTGTTCTTGCATATCCCTACTGGTTTTCCAAATTAATCCCGTGGATACGAATAATTCAGAAGAATATGTGAGTGATTCATATACAACATCTCTTTCTTTTATCAATGGTTTCACCAATTGATATGTTTCCACAAATAATTGAAATTCAATTTCTTGATCTGTATCTTCAATTTTTGGAAACTTATAAAATTCTTCTGTTAAGCCCCGATCAATGAACCTACAAAACCCTTCAAATTGTATCTGATTCAACCCAGGTATTGTAGACATTCCCTCATTTCTACCCCCAAGCATTTTGATTTATTTCCCATTTATAAAAAAAATCCCATTATTTGCTTATTCTTCATCGAATGGATCGATCTAGCAATGATAGAATTTATATTCTGTTTACTGAATCACATGAAATTTTACCTAACTCCGTAATGTATGAAATCCATATGTAGGAAAAAAGATAATTTTATACTCAAATTTGAATTTGCAACAAAACAAAATGTAAAGGAATTGAGAAATTCAACTTTGATTTATGGAGTTTTGTATAGAATATCAAAACAAAAGTGATTCCATTTCTACCATTATTATGATATTCCAATCCGATTGGATACTATAAACGGATTCGGGATTTGATCTCATCAATGAGATAAAGACATACTAATTAGAAACAATATCGAATTTCTTTTTTTTGAACACTTAACTTTTTCGTGGATTCAATTGTTCAAAAAAAAAATTCTCATAGAAGAGAAAGATTTTACCTATATCGATATTTTTTTTAGTAGAATTCGTAGAATAGATTGAAGTGTGTAAGAAGACTTGTATTTATTAAACATGTGCAGATATAACTATAGCTATATATATATATGTCTCCTCCTTTATGCCAGTTCTATTTTCTATTCGGAACAGCAAATGTCGTGCTCTATCAAAATTTTGATTTTCTATATAATAAAAAAAAATTGTAAAAATGGAATTCTAAAAATTCCCTATGGGCATCTTATATAGATAAGATATCCAATTTTATTTCGAGAATAGTAAAAATTTATGTTCTGGGGTTTACATATACTCATAATTGCTGTTAGAATTGCAATTGAGAAGGATTTTTTTTATTGAAAAAAATCAATACCGATTAATACGGATTAGTTATCTATCAATTTGGATTTAGTTAGGTATCAATGTGGGGATTTTTTTCTTATATCATTATCATTAGGGAAACTAAATTTGCAATTAAAATGCAAGGATCGTTCATGAATTAACAGTCAATAGTTAACGGTTCCCATTTGTCCTGAATTTTTGCTTTTGTGACTGAAAATAAACATTTGGTTTTTC
Source organism: Datisca glomerata (assembly GCA_003255025.1). NCBI lineage: Eukaryota > Viridiplantae > Streptophyta > Magnoliopsida > Cucurbitales > Datiscaceae > Datisca > Datisca glomerata. The sequence continues at coordinate 42,842 of QANY01003877.1, forward strand.
AATAGAAAAAGGAGGGAAAGTTATTCTTTTTAGATATTGTGTGTTGTAAGATAATATCAAGCGAAGTGATAGATCGAATCCAAATAAAAAAGGAATGCCTTTTTTTTAGGAATTTTAGGAAAGGGATTAAGAAAAACTGGATTCAAGATACAAGTACAATAATAAAAAAAATAGAAGTTTAGTAACCCCCTAAAAAAAGGAATATTCTCATATATTTTGTATCGTTTTGGCGGCATGGCCGAGCGGTAAGGCGGGGGACTGCAAATCCTTTTTCCCTAGTTCAAATCCGGGTGTCGCCTGATCAACCAAAGAATCGAAATACCCTCTTCTGTTTTGCTGATATAAACTTGCCATTTTTTTTCCAACAGAAGCAAAAAGGACTCTTTAAATTTGCTTGATTCAAAGCATCCGTTGGGGGTTCTGTTCTCTAAAATGCTATCAATCCTTGCGTCTAGGCTTCAAGGAAAGATTATAGTAGTGAAAAAAAAAAGAATCATTAAATCTTGATATGATAGCCCTTCGACTACTAATGTAGTGGCTACTGACTGGGTCTTGAATTAGATTGTATAGACGTATAGGGAATCTAATGAAATTCTTAGTTACGGAAAGGGCGGAAGATACTTTATATACGGACTNAGGGCAGGTCACCTAGTGTGTTCGTATCATTTGCATTCTTAGGTGTAGGCCAATCTTTGAACGCCTCTACCTTTTCCTCGAGAAAGATATTTGCATAATTCTCACTTGTTTTTTCAAAGAAATTGATTTTTTTCTCTCTCGCTCTAACTATGGCTAAAATGCTCTCCTTTTCTTTTCCCTCAATTTCTTTCCACTCATTTTCTTTTCTCCTAATCTCTTTTCCCTCATTTTCTTTTCTCTAATCTCTTTTCTCTCAATTTCTTTTCGCTCATTTTCTTTTCTCTCAATCGCTTTTCCCTCATTTTCTTTCTCTCAATCTCTTTTCTCTCATTTTCTTTTCTCATAATTTCTTTTCTCTCATCCACACTTTTGGAACCTTGAGTCAGCCTCTACAATTTTCTTGGCAAATCCTTATAGTAGTGGTTAGGTATAAACCTCTTCTGCATAACCACTTTCATCTCCTCCCAAGTGTGAATATTTCTCTCTACATTCCTTTTTCTACTTAGAACTAATTGATGCCACCAAATACTCGCATAATCATCGAACTCTGTGGCTGCCAATTTGACTTTCTCATCTTCGGAATAATTATGATAATCAAACACATGTTCAACTTTTCTTTCCCACTTCAAATACAACTCTGGATCATTCTTCCCTTGGAACGTACGGATTGTCATTTTAATGATTCCCGATTGCTATCCCTCTTTTCTCTATTACTCTTTATCCTCCTTGTAGTAGTAATCCCACCATCATAATATTCTTCCTCCTCTTCCTCCAGCAAACGGCTTGTATTGGATTTAGAACCAGTAGAGGATTGCAAAGGATCAAATCTCGCATTTAGCGACTTAAATTGATCATTACAGCCTTTATAAAAACACCTTCATGTCGATGTCTTGTGGTTCTCCATCGCTACTCATGTTGACAATCTGAAAAAATAATCTAAAAAAGGATTGTTGTTCCTCACACACTCCCTCAAGTGTTTACACTCAAATCAGATTCACTCGTTTCACTCATGTTTCAATCTATTTTGGTTTTCTTTAAAGATGATCTCACCACTCTTGCCTTTTACCACTCAAGCAGGCCTTCTTTATGTTCTTAAGAGAATAAAAAATCATCAAATCTTAAGGAGCAAACGTTAGATGATGACAAATCTAAAAAAATCAGAATTTTAAAACTTAGTTGAAGCAAACAGGAATTGAAAGAGAAGAAATTAACTTTAAGGAGCCAAGAAAATAAGAAAACTTCAAAAGGAAGCAAAAGACATGTGAAAGAATTCTCTAGAATACTCAAATGATGAATGAAGAAGCAAGGAAAAACAAAGCAGCCTTCAATCTCCAACAATTTTTTTTCCTTTTTTTTCTTTTTTTTTTCAAGATAATTAGCTGCTAAAAATGGTAATTCAAAATTCAAATTCAAAAAAATTGAAATGAAATTGAAATTTAAATTTGAACTAAAGATAAGGATAAGGATAATATGAGAATGGATAATGATAAGTTCAAACAGTTCAAAACGAACTGGAGAAAATTTCTCTAAATTTTATTATCAATAATCTCCACTTTTTACAAAATATAAACCCTCTTTATATAGAAGTTTGTTCCAGCACATAATATTAAAAGATACCTAATTTTAGTCTATTTGCTAAGTAAGATAAACCCTATAAAAACTCCAAAAAATAAAACTGAAATTACATTTGAAATATTAAAAGACTCCTAATTAATTTAATTGCTAATTTAACCTCTAAAATAACTTTGATGACATGGACAAAACCTTCATTGTCATTTGGACCCATCTTTGCATGTAATTTTCCAAAACAGCCAAAACTCCTTGATTGGCCCATATAGGTTTGTTTTCTTTGAATTTCTGAGATCTAGCCCTTGTAATTGACCCATTTAAAATGAGTAATTGGCTCCCTTTGGTTTGCTTCTTGGTTCTTATCACCACTAGTCAAAGCCTCACTCGCGGTTACGGTAAGTTTCACTTGATTAGGGGTAGTTGGTGGGTCAAGCAAAGGCTTAATTTGTGACTCACTAGGACAAGCTTCTTTATCTATTTTGGGGACATTAGGACAGCCCCTTGACACCGAATACACATTTGGGATAAGAATTTAGAGTGTTGTGACGTTTTAGATAATTCTAGTTCCATAAAGAGTCAAAAAGATCCAATGGGAAGTGTTTAGGCCCAAACTAGACGACCTTGGCGAAATTGGATCGTTTGGGCATGTCATGTACTCAAACTGACTTTTGACACCCAATACACGATTGGGATGAGAATTAAGAGTGTTGTGGTCATTTTGGTGCTTCTAGTGTCATACTGAGTCAAAAAGACCTAATGGGATGTGTTTAGGCCCAAACTAGATGAACTTGGCTAAACATGGATCTTTTGGGCATATCATGTACTTGAACAGCCTTTTAAAACCCAATACTCATTTGGGATGAGAATTTGGAATGTTGTGGGTGCTTTAGGTGCTTATAGGGCCATAAGGAGTTAAAAATGCCCAATGGGGACATGTTTAGGCCAAAACTAACGAAATTGGCAAAATTTGATCTTTTGGGCATGTCATGTACTTGAACTGGCTTTTGACACCCAATACACGTTTGAGATGAGAATTTAGAATGTTGTGGTGATTTTAAGTGCTTCTAGCGCCATACGGTGTCAAAAAGACCTAATGTGACGTGCTTAGGCCAAAACTAGACGAACTTGACCAAACATGGATCTGTTGGGTATGTCATGTACTCGAACTGACTTTTGACACTTTCTTTCCAGTAAATTAAAATTTTGTATAAACCGAAGAATAAAAATACAAATATACAAGGGGCATACCCCAGGCAAAAGAAACAAACAAGGAACCAACCAACACACAAGATGGAGGCACCCAAACACTAATAGAAGATTACAAGAGATAACAGCCTAAAGAAACAGAAGAACCAAGCTTACTTGTCGAAAATAGAATCACTCAATCCCCAGGCAAGCTGAATGGTTTTGTTTTCCTCAGTCACAGAGAATCCTTTAAGACTCAAAAATCTACCTATAATGGCATTTGTAATGCAAGCCAAGACCACTTTCTTGTCCCTCATTTTGCCCTCCAAGACTCGATTATTTCTCTCTCTCCAGATATGGTAGACAAATGAGCTGAACATAAGCTTCAACATAAGGCCCAAGAGTAGAGCCTTTCTTAACTTTCACAAGGAGCCATGAGATAACTTGATTCCAGTTCCTAGGAGGCCAAATGGAGTTACAAATGCAATTTTATATTTATCATTTTCATTTATCTGGATTTACCAAAATCTAGATTTCATGTCAAATTTAGAGAATACCACTGCATCTCCAAGTCTATTTATCAAATCACTTTTGTTTGGTATTGGATATTTTATCCATTCTAAAATATTGTTAAGGAGCTTATAATTGATTACTAAATGAGGGACTCCTAGTTCAATTTCACTGGCCTTCTGGACATAAAAGGCTGAACAGGACAAAAGAGACTTGCTCCTTCTAATGATATTTTGATTGAGAAATTCTGCAAATTTATTTTTATGAAACTCAAGCATTTTAGAATTCATATGAATTGTCCTTGCCTTTATTGGGATATTCTTCTCATCAAATCCTTTAATGTAAGGCAGACTGACAATATGTTATTTCTTATGCCAGAAAGCCTTAGGAATATCAGAACATAATCCTTTACAGATTTTTTGTTCAAATATTTTAAGTTTGTTTTGAAGAGCAGGACTTTGAAGTTGTTCTTCAATTCTTTTGAATTTTAATTCATCCTATAAAAAACACAATTATTTTTCTTTACAAGAAATTAATTTTATGGAATTGGAAATTGATGTTTCTTTTAAAGTTTCTAACTTTTCATTGTGAGAAAAAGAAAAAAATTTAAATTTTATGGGTTTATTCAGACATAGTATTTATCCCATTATACTCCATTGAAAATGGATACAACAGAACAATAAATGGTAAACCTAAAATAATTTTGTCAGTCATATTTTTACTAAGACAAATTATGTTTTGAAACATACATTGTCTTGGCAAATATAAACTGTGGATATTTTATAATTGATATGCATACGAGTATCATTGGCAGGGGACAAAGATTATTTTGTCTGCTTGAAGTACTTGGTTGAAACTAGCCATTTCTGCATACAATTTAAATCTGCTCCTTAATCAATAAGAGTCATTGTCGTGAAATCAAAATCTTGAATAATTATTCTGACCATTATGTGCCAATTTTGTATTTGATGTGATTAAGTATTTGGATGAAATTATCATCGTCTTGACTGTTAATAGTAAGTTCTTTAACTTCATTATTAGAAATTAATAATTTATTAGGTTCACTAGATTCTTGTTTATTGATTGAATTCTCTATTTTTCAAAGATTTAATTCTTCCTTTATTTCAGTGTTTGAATTTTTTAATTTTTTATTTCCAGTTTAATATTTTTAATTTCTTTTTAAATTTCCTGTAAGGTAACTTCTTTTTCCATTCCTTTATCCTTATTGAATTTTTTAAGGATTTGCGATAAGCTTGATGTATTGTTATTATTCGACTTAGTGAACCTAATAAGCTCCTAAGTCTTTCCAGATATTCCTGTTTTAATTCTGGATTTTTAATTTTACTAATTAAGTATAACAAGAGGTTTTCTTGTTGTTCATTTTAATTTAAGACATTTATTTTTTGGCAACAACTATCCCTACACCCCATAGTGATGTTAGAGAATCACTGTCAAAACTTGAAGAGTTATTGTAATTTGTTGAGAACTTCCTGCTCAGAAAGTCAATCAATATTTTATTCATGTAATTTCTCTATAGACACAAAAAATTGATTAGCTACAGAATTTTTAGAAATTTGAATATTAGGAAACTTGGCTAAACTTGGATCTTTTAGCCATTTCATGTACTTGAACTAACTTTTGAAACCCAATACACATTTGGGATGAGAATTTGGATTGTTGTGGTCATTTTAGATGCTCTTTTTTGTAAGCGTCGTTTTAGATGTTTCTAGTGCCATACGGAGTCAAAAAGACCTAATGTGACGTGTTTAAGCCAAAAATAGATGAACTTTACTAAACTTGGATATTTTGGGAATGGTTTGTACTTGAACTAACTTTTGACACCCAATACACATTTGGGATAAAAAATTTGAGTGTTGTCATTTTAGGTGCATCGAGTGCCATAAGGAGTCCAAAAGACACAATGGGGACGTGTTTTGGCCCAAACTAATGAACTTAGCGAAATTGGATCTTTTGGGCATGGCATGTACTCGAACTAACTTTTGACACCCAATACACCTTTGGGATAAGAATTTTGAGTGGTTTTGTCATTTTAGGTGCTTCTATTTCCATACGGAGTGAAAAAGGCTGAATGGGATGTTTTTAGGCCCAAACTAGACAACTAGGCTAAATTGGGTCTCTTGGGCATGGCATGTTCTCGAACAGACTTTTGACAATCTAACACACATTTGGGACAAGAATTTGGAGTGTTGTGGTCACTTTAGGTGCTCGTAGTGCCATACTGAGTCAAAAAGTCCTAATAGGGCGTGTTTAGGCCCAAACTAGATGAACTTGGCTAAACTTGAAGTTTTTTGGGCATGGCATGTACCCGAACTGAGTTTTGACACCTAATACACGTTTAGGATAAGAGATTTGAGTGTTGTGGTCATCTTAGGATCTTCTAGTGCCATACGGAGCCAAAAAGACCCAATATGACATGTTTAGGTCCAAACTAGACAAGTTGGCTAAACTTGAATCTTTTGGGCATGACATGTACTCGAACTGACCTTTGACAGCTAATACACATATAGGGCAAGAATTTTGAGTATTGCGGTTGTTTTAGGTGCTTCTAGTGCCGTGCAGAGTTTTATTTCCCAATAGGATGTGTTTAGGCTCAAACAAGATGAACTTGGCTAAACTGAAATCTTTTTGGGCATGACATATACTCGAACTAACTTTTGACATTCAATACATGTTTGGGATGAGAGCATGGAGTGTTTTTATCGTTTTAGGTGCTACTAGTATCATAAGGAGTCATTGTTGGAAGTGTCAACCTCGTAACCTACATGGAGCATGACGTGGCGTCCAACGTGACAGCCTACATGGAGCATGACATGGCGTCCAACATGGAAGTCCACATGGAGCATCATGTGGCATCCTACATGACATCATACATGGAGCATGATGTGACGTCCAACATGACAGCCTACATGGGACATGATGTGGAGACATGGCAGCCCGCATGGAGCATGACTAGGCATTTTAAATGATGACAAGTAATCAAGACACCTTGGCAATCACTTTAGTTTCAAGTAAAGAACAAAGAGAAAGATTGGAATTCTTACAAAGCTTCCTCACAGCAGCTTGTTTTAAGGAGTCATTGAGCAAGATTAAACATGAATGGGTGGGTTGTGGGTTTCTCCACTAGCTGCAACTCCTTTATCTCTACCCTTTGCAGGGTGTGGTGTGCCATTGACCTTCTTCTTCTTCTTCTTTCTCCTTTTGCTTGAGCTGGAAGTGTTTAAAGAAGGTGAAGGGGTGGAAAGCTCTTGGTTCTTGCTCACGACAGCAAGAATATTCTTGTGCGTTTAAAACCTAGACCTATCATTCACTTTTCCTTCTTGTTCTTCAGTGTGGCGTCTAAACCATACCTTTGGTTCTTTTTGAAGCATCAATTTGGGCATTAGGTCTTATACCTAAAGTTCTCTTTATGTCATAGAAAACGGGTGAGGGTTTCTTCTTCTTTAAAATCAATCTTTGGGTTCTTGAACCATTGTTGTTATCAGGTTTCATCACAAAGCGATGGTGAGGTGTCATTTGGTATCAGAGCTTTTGGTATCTAGAGTTAGATTCAATTCTGATTTTTTTTTTCTGATTTTGACGTGGTTCTCAAAAATGATCATAACTTTTGATTCAGTTGTCGAAATAGTTACTATTACATATAAAATCGAACGGATTTTTGAGATCTGAAATCTGTACGTTCATTGAAAAGCCAGATTTCATCGTTTTGATGACTTCACGAGGTGCTTAATATTTCTACGCAGTTTCATCTAAAAATTCAGAATTTCAAATTTCAAATTCGAATTTCCATTGTTTTAGTTATCATCTTATCTTATCTCATCATATCTTGCCATATCTTGTCATATAATATCTTATCTCATCTTATCATACGTTATCTTATCTTTTCTTATCTTATCATGTCTTTTCTTATCTCATTTTATCTCATCTTATCCTTGTCTTATCTTATCATATAATTTCTTATCTCATCTTATCTTATCTTATATTATCTTATCATTGTCTTATCTCATCATATCATACCTCATCTTGTCATAATTATCTTATATTTTCTCATTTCATCTTGTATTATCTTTTTTCGGTAAATTAAAATTTACAAATATACAAGGGGCATACCCCAGGCAAATGAAACAAAAAAAGGAACCAACCAACACACAAGATAGGGGCACCCAAACACTAACATAAGATTACAAGAGATAACAACCTAAAGAAACAGAAGAACCAAGCTTAATTGTCAAATATAGAAGCATTCAATCCCCAGGCAAGCTGAATGGTTTTGTTATCCTCAGTCATATAGAATCCTTTAAGACTCAAAAATTCTACCTCTAATGGCATTTGTAATGCAAGCCAAGACCACTTTCTTGTCCCTCATTTTGCCCTCAAAGACTCGATTATTTCTCTATCTCTCCAGATATGGTAGAAAAATGAGCTGAACATAAGCTTCAACATAAGGCCCAAGATGTAGCCTTTCTTAACTTTCACAAGGAGCCAGGAGATAACTTGATTCCAGTTCCTAGGAGAAGACACCAAGCCACACAAAACCAACCAAATTCTACCAAATAAAACTAGAATAAGGGCAAGAAACAAACAGGTGTTCAGAAGATTCTGAAGAATGCAAGCAAAGTACACAACTACTAACATTGGAAGACCCAGGAGAGGAGGTCCAATGTTAAGGATAAACCTACACACCAAGTTCAAAGGATTCAACATCTTAAAGATGAGCATGATCAAGAAGGCAAGGAGCGAGTTCAAGAGGTTTCTAGTCCAATTAGGATGCCTCAAGGACCAATAACAAGGTTGCGGTCTAAGAAGCTTCAACAAGCTTTAATCCACCATTTGCAAGGCTTAGTCAATTCGGTTAGTGAAGGTCTACAAGGATACCAAAGCTTTGGGATAAGTGCAACACGAGTCCAGTACAACTTGGTTCAAGTCCAAGCTATTAATGGGTTGCATTAAGTATGTAACGGGCCATTTTTGTGTTACCTTTTGGGCTGAACGAAATTTCACTTTATTTGGAGTCCATTAGTTTTATTTTGCTTAATATAGTCTATTCTTAATTATTATTTAAAATATAATAAGGTTAGTTTCCTATTCTTGGGTTTCAGGATTTTAGGAAACCTTTGTAAATGCTATAAATATGCCTTGCTAGAATGTTTTAAGGGTCCGGAATTTTAATTGAAGAAAACCAAAAGGTTGTTTTGCTTTTATCTTTGTGTTCTTGAGTAGAATACATGCTTTAAGAAACATTCAAGTAGATTGATCACCTTCTTGTGGAGTGTTTGGAAACTGGAATTCAGAAACAAGTTTTCTTTATCATCTATCTAAGAAATCTGTTTTTCTAGCCTTTTCTTAGAGGTTGTTGCCAAATTGGTTATTGGAGCTTTCACGTTAATGCTTCGTGGGTTCCTATACATAAAGGGGTTCTCAAGCTTATTCTTGGAGGTTCCGTATTGTTAGTGTTGTTGTTCCTTGTAGGGGGCGCCATCAATCTATCCGCGGTTGCAAGCCTATTAAGAACACAAGCCAAGTAATAAAGCTATATCTGGGAATATGCTTCATAAACCAAATAAGAAGGGTCCATCTCACTTTTTCACCAGCTGGAGCCAATTTCCTATAAGTGTGCCCCACAGAGAAAAGACCAAAGGGAGAAAGGGTCCAAATCCAAGAGTCCAAAGAGGACTCTTTAGGAGAGGGAAGATGGACCTCTCTAATTGTGATAAGCTCATGGGAGTCTAGAAATAGGCCAGTTCCAAGCTGCATTCAAGATCTTCTTGGGGAGAATAAATAAGCCAGCCTAGTATTGAAAAATAGCATAGAGCACGGATTTAACCAGCTGTAATCTTCCAGCATAAAAAAGGTAGTTAGACTCCCAAGACTTCACCCTAGCTGTGATATGGTCTACTAGAGTGATACAATCTGTTTTTATAAGCTTTGAGGTAATCAAAGGAACCCCCAAGTATCTCATAGGAAGCTCCCCAATGCTGAAATTGCACAAGTCTAGAATTGCTTAGTCAAAAAGACCCAAGGGGACGTGTTTTGGCCCAAACTAGATGTACTTGGCTAAAGTTGGATCTTCTTGCCATGTCATGTACTCGAACTGACTTTTGACCCCCAATACACGATTGAGATAAGATTTCAGAGTGTTGTGGTCGTTTTAGGTGTTTTTTATACGTTACGAGGTCCAAAAGACCCAAGGGGACATGTTTAGGCCAAAATTAGATGAACTGACATTTACCACCCAATACATGATTGGGATAAGAATTTGGAGTGTTGTAGTCATTTTAGGCGCTTCTTATGCCATAAAGAGTCCAAAAGACCCAAGGGAACGTGCTAGGTCCAAACTAGACGAACTTGGCTAAACTTGGATCTATTGGGCATGGCATGCATGTACTTTAATTGACTTTTGACACCCAATACACGTTTGGGTTAAGAATTTGTAGTGTTGTGAAATTTTTAGCTGCTTCTTATGCCATACAGAATCAAAAAGACCCAAGGGGACGTGTATAGGCCCAAACTAGATAAACTTAGCTAAACTTGGATCTTTTGGGCATGGCATGTACTTGAACTGACTTTTAACATCGAATACACATTTGGGATAATGTTTAGGGTGCTGTGATCATTTTAGGTGCTTCTAGTGTCGTACAAAGTAAAAAAGACCCAATGGAAAGTATCTAGGCCCAAACAAGACGAGCTTGGATCATTTGGGCATGACATGTACTCGAACTGACTTTTGACATGCAATACACATTTGGGATAAGAATTTGGAGTGTTGTGGTTTTAGGCGCTTCTTGTTCCATACGAAATCAAAAAAATCCAATGGGTCGTCTCAAGGCCCAAACAAGATGAACATGGCTAATTTTGGATCTTTTGAGCATGACATGTACTCGAACTTACTTTTGACACCCAATGCACGTTTGTGATAAGAATATGGAGTGATGTTGTCATTTTGGGAGCTTCTTGTGAGATATGGAGTAAAAAGGATCCAACGGAACATGTTTAGGCTCAAACTAGATGAAGTGGGATAAACTTTGATCTTTTGAGCGTGGCATGTACTTGAACTGAGTTTTGACACCCAATAAACATTTGGGATAAGAATTTGGATTATTTTGGTCGTTCTAGGTGCTTCTTGTTCCATACGGAATTCAAAAGACCCAATGGGATGTGTTTAGGCCCAAACTAGATGAACATGGCTAAACTTGGATCTTTTCGGCATGGCATGTACTCAAACTGACTTTTGACACCCAATACACGTTTGGGATAAGAATTTGGAGTGCTATGGTCCTTTTAGGTGCTTCTTGTGCCATGCAGAGTCCAAAATACCCAAGGGGACGTTTTTAAGCCAAAACTAGATGAACTTGGCTAAACTTGGATCTTTTGGGCATAAGATGTACTCAAACTGACTTTTGACACCCAATACACGTTTGGGATAAGAAATTTGGAGTGTTAAGGTCATGTTAGGTGCTTCTTGTGCTACACGGAGTCAGAAAGACCCAAGGGGATGTTTTTAGGCCCAAACTAGATGAACTTGGCTGAACTTGGATCTATTGGGTATGGCATGTACTTTAAATGACTTTTGATACCCAATAGACGATCGGGATAAGAATTTGGAGTATTGTAGTCATTTTAGGTGCGACTTGTGCCACACATAGTCAAAAAGACCCAAGGGCACGTGTGTAGACCCAAACTAGATGTTCTTAGCTAAACTTGGATCTTTTGAGCATGACATGTATTCGAACTGAGTTTTGACATTGATTACACGTTAGGGATAAGAATTTGAAGTGTTGTGGTCATTTTAGGCACTTCTTGTGCCATACGAAGTTAAAAAGATCCAATGGGACGTGTCTAGTCCCAAACTAGATGAACATGGCTATTTTTGGATCTTTTGAGCATGGCAGTACTCGAACCGACTTTTGACGCCCAATCACGTGTGGATAAGAATTTGAAGTGTTGTTGTTTTAGGTGTTTCTTGCGCTATAAAGAGTCAAAAAGACCCAATGGAACGTGTTTAGGGCCAAACCTTATGCACTTGGCTAAACTTAGATCTTTTGGGCATGGCATGTACTCGAACTGACTTTTGACAAACACTACACATTTGGGATAAGAATCTGGAGTGTTGTGGTCATTTTAGGTGCTTCTTGTGCAATACGTTGTCAAAACGACCCAAGGGGACTTGTTGAGGCCCAAAGTAGATGAACTTGGCTAATCTTGGATCGTTTGTGCATGGCATGTACTTGAACCAATTTTTTGACACCCAATACATGTTTGGGATAAGAATTTGGAGTGTAGTGGTTGTTCTAGGTGCTTTTTTGGTAAACAAATTGTATAAACCAAAAGATACTAGTACACATGTACAAGGGGCATACCCCAAGAAATACAAAATTTGAGCCTAATCAAAGCCTTAAGATCTGCACGTAATTAAACTAGTAATCTGTAAAGTACTGAAATTAGATACCATGGCTTTACAAGACAGCCAAGGTTTACAAAATGCTTGGGTTAAGACCCCATCTATCCACTAAAAGTAGATTAGTATCATTAGTTCTGAAACACTTCGAATCCCAAAGCCTTAATGAGTCAATTGTGATAGCTTCAATTAGGACCTTGAAATCTCTGATTTTGCCTTAAAAATCATTGCATTTCTTTCTCTCCATATATAATAGATGAAGGGAGTAAAAGCTAGCTTAACTAGGACTCATCTGAGTGACTTCCCTTTTGGATTAGCTAGCATCCAAATAAGAAACTAACCCCAATCCCTAACCTGACAGTGTAGATCACATTTGTTCATAATTGTGGCCCATACTCTTGTTGAATAGCTACAATTGACAAAAAGTTACTCATATGTCTCCTGGTAGATAACACAATACACACAATCGGCATAAAACCCTGGTGTTCTGTCACAGTGTGCAACCCTATCTCTAGTGGCAAGTTTGTTTCGCAAAGCCAACCAAAAGATAAAGTCGCACCTTGGGATTTGTTTAGAGAACCATATCACCTTTTCCCAGTTAACCGTTGGTCTTGTAGGGGACAATGCCTTATAGGTTAGACTTAGAGAGAAATCTCCATTCTAACTTGAACTCCATTTCCAAACCTCTTGTCTTTGAGCTTGGGGAGGAGGAATTAGAACAGTTCTAATCTCAAGAAGCTCAAAGGTGTTTTAAGTTGGCCAATGCCAATGATTGTCTTGAATGACAGCACTCACCATAGAGTCCATAGTCCAAGAAGTTCCTGACAATAGTCTTTGCCCAAATCTAGCCCAAAGAACACTTAGAGGATGCCAAATACCTGTAAGAAGCTTCACAGTAGTACCATCTAAATTAGCTAGGGACGTGTTTAAGCCCAAACTATATGAACTTGGCTAAACTTGGATCTTTTGGGCATGGCATATACTCAAACTGACTTTTGACACACAATACAAGTTTGGGATAAGAATTTGGAGTGTTGTGGTCATTCTAGGTGCTTCTTGTGCCATACAGAGTCAAAAAGTGCAATGTTCTAGGTTTTTTGGTCCAAACTAGATGAATTTTGCTAAACTTGGATCTTTTGGTTATGCCATGTACTTTTTTTCAGTAAGAAAAAAAATGTATTAACCCGAAAAATACAAACAAATATACAAGGGGCATACCCCAGGAAATACAAAGTTACAAAGCCAAAAAGAGATAAGCCTAGTTAGCTAAAGCCAAAATAAATCTAAACCCCAATAAATAAGCCAACTAAAACTCAACGCATTACAGAAACAAACCAAACTCCTCAATATAAAGAAACATATTAACATACTCAGCCCCTAAGGAGGCTAAAAAATTAAAAGGTTGAGATCCCAAGCAGCTTGGTGAGACAGATTCAACTCTGAGGCAAGGACACCCCTAAGCAACCAAAGCCTATCCCTAATGGAGCCCAATATAACCTTGATCGAAACACCATCATCCATGATTTTTCATTGGAAGATTCTGAGGTTCCTCTCCCTCCAAATATGGTAGATAAAGGCTGTGAACAGAAGCTTCAGAATGGAGTTAACAAGGGACTTACCTTTGGGCTTAACTAGGAGCGAAGAGATCCATTGACACTAGTTGGAGTGGGGGCTGCTCAAACCACATTTAGCTAGAAGAGTGTCCCAAATTGACCTTGTGATTTGCAGCCCACAAAAAGGTGCTCAACTGACTCACACCCACCCACACAAAATACACACGAACGGCTGATAGATGTAGGAACGGACCAATGTTCCATTCTATCCTTAGTCAGTAAATTGCCTTTAAGAGCCACCCAAGAGAGTAAGCTAAACCTAGGCACATGGCGATTGAAGAGGGCCAATTCGGTATCTTTCACTGCTCAAACCACATTTAATAGGTAAATTCCCTATCCGGAGCAAGGGCTTTATAGGTATCTTTAACAGAGAAAATCCCTTTCTTGCAGGGGTCCAAGCCCAAGAATCCCTCACTAGACCCTTGGGAGAGGGGAGAGGGGTATCGCTAATCTCCATAAGCTCAAAAGTGTTTGAAGAGGGCCAATTCCAGCAACCATTTTGAATCACCTTACTCACCCTAGAGTCAATATCCCACCTTTTACCTGAGAGAAGCCTTGGGCCAAATTTGGTAATGAGAACCCCTAAAAGGTGCCATTGATCAGTAAGAAGCCTCACAGAGTCTCCATTGCCAATAGTAACTTTGCGAAAGGGAGAGAATTTATCCCTTAATTTCATAATCTTTCTCCAATCCCAAGAGCAAGCATAAGTAATAGGAGTAATAAAAATGGAGCTCTTTTTCACTAAGAAGGTGAAGCACCAATCCTTCCACAAGGAATAGCAATCATTTGAGATTAAGAACCAAAGGTGCCTTGCCACTGAAACTTCATTGGACAGAATCAAGTCCTTTAAACCAAGACCCCCTGAGATTTAAGGAAGCAAAGATCCTCCCAAGCTACTTTAGCCCCAGATTGTTTGGCCTCATTAGCATTCCAAAGATAGTTCCTAAGGGCTGCTTGGACCAATTTAATAACCTTCTTGGGGATAATAAACAACCCACACCAGAATTGAAACATAGCTGCCAACACTAACTTTATCAATTGAAGCCTCCCAGCAAAAGATAAATATTTTGTTTCCTAAGATCTGATTCTGGCCGTAATATTCTCAACCAAGGAGTCACAGTCAGTCTTTCCCAACTTAGAAGTAATGAGGGGGACTCCCAGGTATCTTATAGGAAAAGAACCCACAGGCATAATCTCCAAAATATGTTGTTGGACAGTATCAGACACCCCTGAGAAGAAGATCTGGCTCTTAAAAAGATTAGGTTGAAGCCCAGATAAGGCTTCAAAGAGAAGGAGACCCTCCTTAATAATTTGGACTGGTTTCACATTTCCTTTGCAAAAAATGAAGAGATCATCCGCAAAGCAAAGATTAACTATATTGAGCTCTTTGCACCTCCAATGGAACTCAAAGTTAGGGTCTTGGGCAGCAAAATGAATGATGCCAGAAAGAACCTCCATTACTAAAACAAATAAATAAGGAGAAATAGGGTCTCCTTGTCTGATCCCCTTGGTCCCTTTAAAGAACCCTTTCAGCTCACCATTGATATTGATAGAGAAAGACGGGGTAGAAATACACTCCATAACACACTTAGTAAAATTTTCTGGGAACCCCAAGCAATCAAGGATCCTGCCAATAAGATGCCAATTCACAAAATCATAGGCCTTCTTCAAATCAATTTTTAGGGCACACCTTGAGTTATAACATGTACTTGAACTGATTTTTGACACCCAATACACATATGGGATATGAATTTGGAGCTTTGTTGTCATTTTAGGTGCTTGTTGTGCCATACAGAGTCAAAAAGGCACAAGGGGACATGTATAGGCCCAAACTAGATGAACTTGGTTAATCTTGAATCTTTTGGGCATGCCATGTACTCGAACTGACTTTTGATACTCAATACACGTTTGGGATAGGAATTTGGAGTGTGGTGGTCATTTCAGATGCTTCTTTTTCCATACGAAGTGGAAAAGACCCAAGGGGATGAGTTTTGGCCCAAACTAGAGGCACTTGGCTGAACTTGGATCTTTTGGGCATGTGAAGTACTCGAACAGACTTTTAACCCCAATACACATTTGAGATAAGAATTTAGAGTGTTTTTGTCATTCTAGGAGTTTCTTGTGCCATACGGATCCCAAAAGGCCCAAGGGTACGTGTTTAGGCCAAAACTAGATGAACTTGGCTAAACTGTTGATCTTTTTCGTATGACATGTACTCAAACTGACTTTTGGCACAACATACACGTTTGGGACAAGAAATAGGAGTGTTGTTGTAATTTTAGGTGCTTCTTGTGCCATACGAAGTCAAAAAGACCCAATGGGTCGTGTTTAGGCCAAAACTAGACGAACTTGGCTAAACTTGGATCTTTTGGGCTTGGCGTGTACTCGAACTGAGTTTTGACACCTATTACACGTTTGGGATAAGAATTTGTAGTGTTGTCATCGTTCTACATGTTCTTGTGTCATTTGTAGTTGAAAAGACCCAGGGGGACGAGTTTAAGCCCAATCTATATGAACTTGGCTAAACTTGGATATTTTGGGCATGCCGTGTACTCGAACATACTTTTGACACACAATACAAGTTTTGAATAAGAAAGTGTTGTGGTTGTTCTAGGTGCTTCTAGTGCCATACAGATTCAAAAAGATCCAACATGACGTGTTTTGGTCCAAACTAAATGAATTTGGCTAAAATTGGATCTTTTGGTCCTGCCATGTACTTGAACTAACTTTTGACACCCAATACATATTTGGGATATGAAATTGGAGTGGTGCGGTCATTTTCGGTGTTTTGGTGCCATACGGAGTCAAAAAGACACCAGGGGACGTGTATAAGCCCAAACTAGATGAACTTGGCTAAACTTAGATCTTTTGGGCATGGCATGTATCGAATTGACTTTTGACTCCGAATACACGTTTGTGATAATAATTTGGGGTGTTGTGTTCATTTTAGATGCTTCTAGTTCCGAAAAGGTCAAAAAGACCAAATGGGAAGTGTCTAGGCCCAACAAAGATGAACTTAGCTTAACTTGGATCTTTTGAGAATGACATGTACTCGAACTGAGTTTTGACACGCAATACATGTTTGTGATAATAATTTTGATTGTTGTGGTCGTTTTAGGCGCTTACTGTGGCATACGGACGCAAAAAGATCAAATGGGACGTGTCTAAGCGCAAAGTAGATGAACTTGGCTAATTTTGGATCTTTTGAGCATGGCATGTACTCGAGCTGACTTTTGACACCCAATAGACATTTGGGACAAGTATTTGGAGTGTGGGTATCATTTTAGGAGTTTCTTGGGCCACACAGAGTCAAAAAGACNACTTAGTGAAATTTTCTGGGAACCTCAAGCAATCAAGGATCCTGCCGATAAGATGCCAATTCACAAAATCATAGGCCTTCTTCAAATCAATTTTTAGGGCACACCTTGAGTTATAACATGTACTTGAACTGATTTTTGACACCCAATACACATATGTGATATGAATTTGGAGCGTTGTTGTCATTTTAGGTGCTTTTTGTGCCATACGGAGTCAAAAAGGCACAAGGGGACGTGTATAGGCCCAAACTAGATGAACTTGGCTAATCTTGAATCTTTTGGGCCTGCCATGTACTCGAACTGACTTTTGATACCCAATACACGTTTGGGATAGGAATTTGGAGTGTGGTGGTCATTTAAGATGCTTCTTTTTCCATACGAAGTGGAAAAGACCCAAGGGGATGAGTTTTGGCCCAAACTAGAGGCACTTGGCTGAACTTAGATCATTTGGGCATGTCAAGTACTCGAACAGACTTTTAAACCCAATACACATTTGAGATAAGAATTTGGAGTGTTTTTGTCATTCTAGGAGTTTCTTGTGCCATACGGATCCCAAAAGACCCAAGGGTACGTGTTTAGGCCCACACTAGATGAACTTGGCTAAACTGTTGATTTTTTCGTATGGCATGTACTCAAACTGACTTTTGACACAAAATACATGTTTGGGACAAGAAATTGGAGTGTTGATGTAATTTTAGGTGCTTCTTGTGCCATATGGAGTCAAAAAGACCCAATGGGTCGTGTTTAGGCCAAAACTAGACCAACTTGGCTAAACTTGGATCTTTTGGGTTTGGCGTGTACTCGAACTGAGTTTTGACACCTAATACACGTTTGGGACAAGAATTTGTAGTGTTGTCATTGTTCTAGGTGTTCTTGTGCCATTTGTAGTCGAAAAGACCCAGGGGACGAGTTTAAGCCCAATCTATATGAACTTGGCTAAACTTGGATATTTTGGGCATGCCATGTACTCGAACATACTTTTGACACAAAATCAAAGTTTTGAATAATTATTTGGAGTGTTGTGGTCGTTCTAGGTGCTTCTAGTGCCATACAGATTCAAAAAGATCCAACAGGACATGTTTTGGTCCAAACTAGATGAATTTGGCTAAAGTTGGATCTTTTGGTCCTGCCATGTACTTGAATTGGCTTTTGACACCCAATACATATTAGGGATATGAAATTGGAGTGGTGTGGTCGTTTTCGGTGTTTTTGTGCCATACGGAGTCAAAACGACACAAGGGGACGTGTATAAGCCCAAACTAGATGAACTTGGCTAAACTTGGATCTTTTGGGCATGGCATGCATCGAATTGACTTTTGACTCCAAATACACGTTTGTGATAATAATTTGGGGTGTTGTGTTCATTTTAGATGCTTCTAGTTCCGAAGAAGTAAAAAAGACCAAATGGGAAGTGTCTAGGCCCAACAAAGACGAACTTAGCTTAACTTGGATCTTTTGAGAATGACATGTACTCGAACTGACCTTTGACACGCAATACATGTTTGCGATAAGAATTTTGATTGTTCTGGTCGTTTTAGGAGCTTACTGTGGCATACGGACGCAAAAAGATCAAATGGGACGTGTCTAAGCGCAAAGTAGATGAACTTGGCTAATTTTGGATCTTTTGAGCATGGCATGTACTCGAGCTGACTTTTGACACCCAATAGACATTTGGGACAAGTATTTGGAGTGTGGGTATCATTTTAGGAGTTTCTTGGGCCACACAGAGTCAAAAAGACCTTATGGGACGTGTCTTGGGCCAAGCTAGATGAACTTGGCTAAACTTGGATCTTTTAGGCGCCATGTATTCGAACTCACTTTTGACACCCAATACAAGTTTGGGATAAGAATTTGGACTGTTGTGGTCATTTTAAGCACTTCTGTGCGATAAGAGTCAAAAAGATCCAAGCGGACGTGTTTTTTCCCAAACTAGACGTACTCGGCTAAACATGGATCTTTTGGGCATGCCATATAGTCGAACTGACTTTTGACCACCAATACACGTTTGGGAAAAGAATTCGGNTACAAGTTTGGGATAAGAATTTGGACTGTTGTGATCATTTTAAGCACTTCTGTGCGATAAGGAGTCAAAAAGATCCAAGCGGTCGTGTTTTTTCCCAAACTAGACGTACTCGGCTAAACATGGATCTTTTGGGCATGCCATATAGTCGAACTGACTTTTGACCACCAATACACGTTTGGGAAAAGAATTCGGTGTGTTTTTGTCGTTCTAGGTGCTTCTGGTGCCATACAGAGTCCAAAAGAACCAAGGGGACGTGTTGACGCCTAAACTAGAAGAACTTGGCTAAACTTGGATAATTTGGGCATGGCATGTACTTGAACTTACTTTTGACATGCAATACACATTTGGGATAAGGATCGGGAGTGTTGTGGTTATTTTAGGTGCTTCTTGTGTCATTCGCAGTAAAAAAGACCCAAAGGTACGTGTTTAGGCCCAAACGAGATGAGCTTGGCTAAACTTGGATCTTTTGGGCATGCATGTACTCGAACTGACTTTTGACACCCAATACATGTCTTGGGATAAGAATTTTGAGTGTTGGTGTCATTTTAAGTGCTTCTGGGTATATGGAGTCAAGAAGACTGAAGGGGTTGTGTTTTTTCCCAAACTGGACGTACCTGGCTAAACTTGGATCTTTTGGGCATGCCATATACTCAAACTGACTTTTGACCCCCAATACACGTTTGGGATAAGGATTTAGAGTGTTTTTATCGTTCTAGTTGCTTCTTGTGCCATACGGAGTCCAAAAGACCAATGGGATGTGTTTAGGCCACAACTACAAGAACTTGGCTAAACTTGGATCTTTTGGGCACGGCATGTACTCGAACTTACTTTTGACACCCAATACACATTTGAGATAATAATTTGGAGTGTTGTGATTGTTTTAGGCATTTCTTTGCCATACAGAGTCAAAACGATCCAAGGGGACGTGTTTAGGCCCAAACTATGTGAACTTGGCTAAACTTGGAACTTCTGACATTGACATAGACTCGAACTAAATTTTGACATCCAACACACCTTTGGGACGAGAATTTGGAGTTTTGGTGTCATTATAGGTGCTTTTTTTCCATACAGAGTCAAAAAGACCCTATGGAACATGTTTAGGCCAAAACTAGATGAACATGGCTAAACTTGGATGTTTTGGGCATGGCATGTATTCAAACTAACTTATGACACAAAATAGACGTTTGGGTTAATAATATGGAGTGTGGTAGTCGTTTTAGGTGCTTCTTTCTGCAATATGGAGTCAAAACGACCCAAGGGGACGTTGACTTTCGGGCATGGCATGTACTCGAATTGAATTTTGACACGCAATACACATTTGAGATAAGAATTTGCGGTGTTGTGGTTATTTTAGGCGCTTCCTGTGTCATACGCAGTAAAAAAGACCCAAGGGGACGTGTTTAGGCTCAACCTAGATGAACTTGGCTAACCTTGAATATTTTGGGCATGGCATGTACTCAAACTGACTTTTAACACCCATTACCCATTTCATATAAGAATTTGGAGTGTTGTGATTGTTTTAGGTGCTTCTACTGTCAGGAAGTCAGAAAAAGCCAATGGGATGTGTCTAGGCCTAAACTAGATGAACTTGGTCAAACTTGGATGTTTTGGGAATGACATGTACTCAAACTGATTTTTGATACCCAATATACGATTGGGATAATAATTTTGAGTGTGCTGGTCATTGAAAATGATTCTTGTTCCATACGAAGTCAAATAGACCCAAGGTGATGAATTTTGGCCCAAACTAGAGGCACTTGGCTGCACTTGGATTTTTTGGGCATGTCAAGTACTCTAGAGAGAGAAGCTCTCCCTTCTCTCTAGAAACCAGGTGAGGGTTTTTTTATTGCTCCAACTCAGGGAGGAGTTGAGTTTAGTTTCTAAAATGGTGAATGATGCTTACTTTGAAACCAAGACTAAGAAAGGTTCAAAGATCAGTAAGAAAATTTCGAGCAAGATGAGCCCTAAGTCTCATGAAGCGGTTCTAAAGTTTAATGGAGATGTGAGTTCCATGCTTGAAAACCCAGAAGTCAGAGTTACTTCTAGCTCTTCCTTGGAGGAATCTCCGAGTTTGGACAAGATTTTAGTTATGGAGGACAAAGAAGTTTGGGAAAAGAAGTGTGTGTGTTCATGCACTAAATGTGGTAGAAGCAATTGATGCTTGTATTAATGGAGATGACGAGGAGCATGCTACTTTTTTTGCACCTTTAGCTACAACCTTAACTCACCAAATAAGGGAGGAAATGTCAAAATGGCCATTAATGGCAATGATGAGGCTGCTTCTAGCCTTAATGAGGAGCATTTATCACAAGTCGAAGGTTTGGATGAGCTTTCAATGTCTTGTGGGAACATTTCTTTGGTCCCTTCTTCTCAGGTACAAAATCACTTGTTATTACTGGATTCTAGTGCTTTACGGGTCCCTTCATCCTTTAGTGGAGTCCCATGTTTTGTAAATGAAGCTTTTACAGGTGCTTCTAAGGACAAAGAGCATGTTTAGAAGCACACAAGCTTTCCCTTGTTTGAAAAACTCAGGTAAATCACCCAGGGTTCTCTGGCCAAAGGAGGAGCATGAAGGAGAGAAATGAACTAGGGTGAAATCTTTTGTCCATTGGTCAATGAGGCTGTACTTGAGAGCCAATCAACTCTTGCCATCTCACCAATTCTAGCTAACCCTAGATGTGCATGGAGTAAAGACAATGACATGCATTCTGGTCAAAAAGTGAAAAGACAAAAGCAAAGGGAGAAATGACACCTACTCTTGCATAAATTGGGCAACAACAAAGCTAAACCTATGCTTGCAAGGATAGACAGCCTGCCCCAAAACCTGGAGTAAGGATAATTTTTTTTTCGGTAAATTAAAAAATTGTATAAACCGAAGAAGAAAAACATACAAATATACAAGGGGTATACCCCAGGAAAAAGACACAAATAACAAGGAACCAGCCAACACACAAGCTGGAGGCACCCCGACACTAACATAAGTTTACAAGTGATAACAGCCTAAAGAAACAGAAGAACCAAGCTTAATTGTCAAAAATAGAGGCATTCAATCCCCAGGCAAGCTGAATGGTTTTGTTATCTTCAGTCACAGAAAACCCTTTGAGACTCAAAAATCTACCTTTAATGGCATTTCTAATACAAGCCAAGACCACTTTCTTGTCCCTCATTTTGCCCTCAAAGACTCGATTATTTCTCTCTCTCCAGATATGATAGACAAACGAGCTGAACATAAGCTTCAACATAAGGCTCAAGAAGTAACCTTTCCTAGCTTTCACAAGGAGCCAGGAGATAAGTTGATTCCAGTTCCTAGGAGAAGACACCAAGCCACACAAACCAACCAAATTCTGCCAAATAAAGCTAGAATAAGGGCAAGAAACAAACACGTGTTCAGAGGATTCTGAAGGATGCAAGCAAAGAACACAACTACTAACATTGGAAAGCCCAGGAGAGGAGGTCCAAGCAGCCAATCTATCCGCAGTTGCAAGCCTATTAAGAACAACAAGCCAAGTAATAAAGCTATATCTGGGGATATGCTTCTTAAACCAAATAAGAGGAGCCCATCTCACTTTTTGACCAGCTGGAGCCAGTTTCCTATAAGTGTGGAGTAAGGACAATCACTCTTAATTGCGGCTGTATTTGAAAATAAAGTGGATTTGACCTTGCCTTTTCCCAAGACATCCTTGGAGCACATTTTAGGTACCCTTGTACTACCACCTAAGCATGGATATAACTCCTCCACGTCAGCTTCATCAAGGACAGACAACCTGCCCCAAAAATTAGCTAAGAACATATGCCAAGAATCATTGCATTGAGCTTTGTCTCACCTCAACCAACCTTATAACGTCCAAAAATGTGTACTTTTTTTTAATATTTTCATTTTCTCAAAGAAAGTTTACAAGAATAACTTTTCACCCCATGCTTTTTTTTTCTTTTTCTTCTTTTTCAATTCCTTTTTCTTTCTTCTTCCTCTTCTCCCTCTCTCTCTTTTTTTTACAACCCCATGTGTTTGTTGAATGAATGCACTTTGTATATAAAATAAGTCTCTTCAATGTTATCTCCACTTCATATTTAGATTAAGGGTGTGGATCTACACTATGGGTGAGAGGTAAAGAGATGGGGTTAACAAAGAAAATGCTTAATGAAAGCTCAAAGTGTGTCACTAAGGGGGATGTTCTCGTGTGAACATCAATGGGACACTGACTGATTTGGCTATGGTGGTAAATGGTAATGCCTTTATCAGTTTTCTTGAAGAGGAACTCGATGAACAATTCGCTACAAAAGACCTTCGGAAAAGTTCTAGTATTTAATCCTCGTGCTGCAAGTCAACTCAAGTAATAGTCAAAGTAAGAACAAGAAAGAATAGGATCATAATATTACACTTCTCAAAAGAAATTCAGTGGCTCAAATATGTCTCACAAGGGTAATAAAAATTATATAAGAATTTACTCATCCTAACATGCGTGCTATTATACCAAAAACACTATTGTGCATAATGATGATTTGAGCATATTTATCATAAAAACATATTAACAAAGGAGTAATATCAAGATCTCAATCCATGTTCATAATCAATCAAAGCCATAACATTAAAGCTCAGTTCTGATCATGGTTGTTAGAAAGTATCCTAAGACTCATAAAAACAAAGCTTAACTCAAACTGATCAAAATAAAGCAACTAATGATATTATTTTTGCTTTAAAAAAATAAAAGAAACAAATGCAAAGAAGTTTGAAATCCTTCCCCCCACTTAATTCTTACATTGTCCTCAATGCAACATCAATTCATCCCATGAGAAGAAAAGAACTCAATAACAAATAATGAAGCAAAGAATTAAAAAGAAAAGAAAAGAAAGAGAAGAGCAAATCTGGTTATGGCGTGCCCTCCATCCTTTGGGTTGCCTCCCAATCAACACTTGGTTTAGTGTCATCAGCCTGACTTGTAATCGCATTCATCCATCAAAGAGGCTTGGGTTCATGGAGAGGTACATTCTCCACATCTTGCGTTACAAAAGACTCATAATAAGGCTTGAGTCTATGTCTGTTCACTTTGAACTCCTTGTTTTGTCTTCAAGCTCCGAATTCCCACTGAATCATTTTGTCATGGAAAGCCTTATTTTTCATCTTGTAGATTCGTGAGTTCTCATAAGTATCATTTTTTTATTTCCTCAAGCTCATTTAGTTGGAGCTTCCTTTGTTCACCTGTAACTTCCATCTCCATCTCTAGAATGGACTTTGGTAATGAACAAGATAAAAGAAAAGTTTTCAAGCTGTTGATCTACTTCTCTATTAAGCTCAGATATTCATGCGTAAGTACAAGAAAAATTAAAAAAACAAAAACTAATTAGGATAAAAAATAAAAGAACATAACAAATTAATTAGGCAAAACAATCCCCCGCGACGGCGCCAAAATTTTACACGCACAAAAGCGTACCAACTTAAATCCTTGCAATAAATATGATCGTTATTGAGTATAGTAGCAAGCAAGGGTCATTCCCGCAGGAGATTGTATCTAATTAAATGTTATTGACACAAGATAAACACTAGACTCTATACTGACCAGAAATTAAAATATGGTTAAAAATCATACTTAAACTCAACAAAATTGAACAAAAATTGTAGACACACTAATGACACTCTAAAAAATATGAAAATAAAATATGGGGGGTGTTTGAAGATTGTTTGATATGCAAACAAAGCAAAAGAAAACAAAATCAGAAACTGGAATTAAGAAAAGAGAGATTTAAAGAATTAAGAATATGATAAGAACTATGGTTAATTATTCATTCTCCACCTCTAGAAATATGGAAATAGTCAATATTCAGAAATAAATTTCTCAATCTTTCAAAAATAACAACCTTAAAACAATCACAAGTTTGAATATCTTGATCTTTCCTTACCCTGTCGTTAATTAAAACAAGTTATTTACTTAAACTCTTTCCAATAAACAACCTAGAAGAAGTTCTCTAAATTCAGTTTAATAAAAGTAATTAATCAAGAAAGATATGGGTTGAATCAAGCAACAAACACACAAGTTCAGTTTATAAAACTTGAGTTATTCCTTATTTAATCAAACGAAAATATCCCATTATCATTGAAGACAATTTGCTACTTTTGTTTAGAAAGCCTTGACAATTACAGATCAAAATTCTAAACTAGCAATAAAATTACTAACATGCTCACCTAGTTGCGCACCCAAGCAAACAAGAAAGAATTTATAGATAATGAAATCAAAGGAATATAAACATAATTGAAAGAGAGATGAAAGAAATTTTTTTAAATTTATTAACTAATAACCATGTCTAAGGCTTTGAAATCACCCGTAACCAAAGGAAGAAATTAACTACACATGGAGAT
Organism: Datisca glomerata; assembly: GCA_003255025.1. Classification (NCBI taxonomy): domain Eukaryota; kingdom Viridiplantae; phylum Streptophyta; class Magnoliopsida; order Cucurbitales; family Datiscaceae; genus Datisca; species Datisca glomerata. The sequence continues at coordinate 68,460 of QANY01003877.1, forward strand.
ACTAAAAAACATACTTCTAAACTAGAAAATAACTCAAAATCCTCCTCCTTTTCTTAGTTGGGGCGTTCCCCCCTTTTTATAGAGGTTGTATGCTCTTCAATCTTCACAAAACTAAGCAACTCCTCCCTAGAATTTCTCCTTTCCAAAGTCAGCAAAATTATCCTTTTAAGAACTCTAGAACAAGTAGGACTCTTTCTCATTTATCGTGAGAAGAATTTAAAATTCAAACTTCAAGATAAAAGATGGTAGATTCTAGCTCAAGAGATAAGCTAACGTCCTGATCTTTATCTTTATCCTTCACTGATTTAAAATCATAATCAGATTGATCCCATGTTTTGACCATGTTGGAACGATCCGAAAAATATGGAAAAATATTCAAATGAAATATTAATCTCTCATCTTTTTAAACATATAATAATTGCATTGTATAAAAATAGGGATCATCATGTAACATTCGTTTTTCTTTGACAATGCAAATCTGCCGAATTTGTTGCTTAATTTGAAATTCAAATTTCGAGTTGATCTTCAAATTTCAATCTTTAAAATTCAAATGGTGGCACATGGAGACTTGGAAGCAGCTGGAGACATAGATTTTTAGACCATTTTGAACTCGTTTTCAAGTTGCTTATTTTTGTAACCTTAAAACACATTAAAAACAAAATAAATATCCGAATGTAACATTTGTGAAATAATTACATAAAACATCATATTTAATCTCTTCCTTTCACAGATTTTATTATTTAAACATTGAATAAAATGTGTTTTTACGCACTTATCAAAAGGACACCTCCACTTCAGCTTCATCTTCTCCAACAGCTCGAAAACCTCATTCTTCCAATTTTTCCAGAATTCAGTCAAGTAGTTGAAGATCTTGAGTTTTATGCTTTTACTCAGGGGTTTAGACAAAATTGTGAGTATTATCCTTCCTCCAACCTTTTGAAACCTTTAAAGAATAAGGAGTAGGCTGCTAAGGGTATTTCTGAAACCCTTAAGGGAAACACTATCTACCATAAACTTTGTGAAGCTTCACCTAAAGCTCAACCAAAGGATGGATCTGGGGCTGATAAAGTTAAGAGAAACCAACCTAGTAGGTTTGAGCTTGAGTTTGAGAAGTCTACAATTATGAAGAACATAGGGTCATTGTTAAGCTCCCAGACTTTGTTACCAAAGAAACCTTTTCCAAATGGGAGACTTGTTTGGTTGGCTATTTCGTGGGTAAAACAGCTCCATTGCACTTGGTTAAGAGGATTGCGTTGCAGCTTTGGAAAGGGAGAGGTCACCTTGATGTTCAAGCTTCCAAAGGACTCTTCTATTTCAAAATTGATAATTTAGAACACAGAGGTTATTTCTTTAAAGATGGACCTTGAAATTTGTTAGAGAAACCTCTTATTCTTCAACCATGAGAGTCTAATGTCAAATTCACAAAGGAAAAGTTAGCTAAGATCCCCATTTGGGTGAAACTTTAGAATGTTCCCCATGAGTTGAGAACTTCTGAAGCTCTGCTAGTGCAGTGGGTAAACCCCTATACTCGGATTACTTGACTACATAAGGAGTGAAAAGAGACTTCGCTAGAATCTGTGTTGAGATTTCAACCAAGTCAAGCATCCTTAAGCATCTTGATATTGATCTTGGTATTGAAGGATGTGATCCAATTGATGTTTTTGTAGAGTATGAGGGCCTACCAAAGAAGTGTGACAAGTGTGATATCTTTGGTCATGATTGTGACTTCATCCAGCAAGTTAAAACACATATTCCTAATCCCCAAGCTACACATTCCACCCCTAAACAATCCCCCATTCTCCCTCACTTCTCCCAAACACACCTCCCTCAACCCCTTTGGATGATGACAGTGGCTGGATTGAGACTAAATCCAAGAGAACAAGGAAGAAAGTAAAGTCGGAAGTGGGACTTGAATTGGCCTTAGTACTAGACCAAGACATAGTTGAAGCTTCCCCACTAAGGGTGTGGAACCTATTGAGCACCCATCTGAGGAAGAAGAGGACAATCTTGCTGTCGTGAGCAAGAACCAAGAGCTTTCCATCCCTTCTCCTTCTCTAAACACTCCCAGCTCAAGCAAAAGGAGAAAGAAGAAGAAGAAGGTCAATGGCACACCACACCCTGCAAAGGTAGAGATAAAGGAGTTGCAGCTAGTGGGGAAACCCACAACCCACACATTCATGTTTAATATTGCTTCTGGAACATTAGGGGGCTCAATAACTCCCTAAAACAAGCTGTTGTGAGGAAGCTTTGTAGGAATTTTAGTCTTTCTATTTGATCTTTACTTGAAACTAAAGTGAAAAACTTTAAATTCACTAATCTTGCTAAGGACATTTTTCCTAATTGGGAGGTGGTCTGCAGGGGGTAGAATTTGGGTTGTTTGGAACCCAAAGTACTTGATGTAATAGTTTTTTTTTTGGGTAAACAAATTGTATAAACCAAAAGATACTTACACATGTACAAGGGGCATACCCCAGGAAGTACAAAATTAGAGCCTGATTAGAGGCTTAAGATCTGCACGCAAATTAACCTGGTAATATGTAAAGTACTGAAATTAGATATCAATGCTTCATAAGACAGCAAAGGTTTACAAAATGCTTGGGTTAAGACCCCATCTATCCACTAAACGTAGATTAGTATCATTAGTGCCAAAACACTTCGAATCCCAAAGCCTTAATCTGACTAATTGTGAAATAGCTTCAGTTAGGATCTTGGAATCTCTGATTTTGCCTTCAAAAATCCTTGCATTTCTTTCTCTCCATATATAATAGATGAAGGAAGTAAAAGCTAGCTTAACTAGGACTCCTTTGAGTGACTTCCCTGTTGCATTAGCTAGCATCCAATCTACAAACTGATCCCAATCCCTAACCTGGCAGTGTAGATCACATTTGTTCACAAGTGTGGCCCATACTCTGGCTGCATAACAACAATTGATAAAAAGATGCTCATGTGTCTCCTGGTAGCCAACACAACACACACAATCAGAAGAAAACCCTGGTGTTTGGTCCCATTGTGCAACCCTATCTCTAGTGGAAAGTTTGTTTCTCAAAGCCAACCAAGAGATAAAGCTGCACCTTGGGATGTGTTTAGAGAACCATATCACCTTTGCCCACTTAACCGGTTGTCTTGTAGGGGACAGTGCCTTATAGGTTAGACTTAGAGAGAAATCTCCATTCTGTTGATGTAATAGTTTTAGATACTACTGACCAAGTTTATATCTTGTAAGCTTACTATTAAGCATTCTAATGTTGTATGTTATATCACATTCGTATATGCTTCAAATTCTAAAGTGATTAGGAAGAAGCTTTGGGAATCCTTGTGCTTCCACCACTCACTCACTTCTCATGCCCCATAGCTTATCACCGGACATTTCAATGTTATTGTTTCCCCTAGTGAGAAATCAAGAGGAGCTAAGGGATGAGATGAAGGCATCTTTGACTTCAACAAATGCACTTTCACTATTGAGGTTGAGGACCTTGCATACTCAGGTTGTCAATTCACATGGTCAAACAAGCATCATGATGTAACCTTTATTATGTGTAAGCTGGATAGAGCCAGGCAAATATTCACTGGATGGACTCGTTCCATGACACAAAGTGTCTCTTTGCTCCTCCTGACATCTATGATTGTAGTCCAATTGTCTTACAAATGGAGAAGGCCCCTATAAACCAAGAGTAAAGTTCAAGTGTTTTGAGTATTAGTTTGAAAGAGAAGGGTTTTGGTAGCGCTTCTAGATAGAGTTTGGGGGGCTGAGATATCAGGGACAAAAATGTTTAAACTTTGTAAGAATCTTAAGGCACTCAAAGGTGAGCTGAAGATTTTGCAGTGATCTCCCTTCTAGAGTTAAATTGGCTAAAGCACACATGGAGTCGATTCAAAACTTTCTTAAGATTTAGAGAGAAATCTCCATTCTGACTTGAATTACATATCCAAACATCTTAAGAAAGCCTATGATAGTGTGAACTGATCACTAATAGATAAAGCTTTTCAATGCCTTGTTTCCAAATATTTTCATTTCTTGGGTGATGGAGGGCCTTTCTTCTCCTCCCTCATGCTCAGTGAATATAAATGGGGAGTTGCATGGTTACTTTAGGGGTGCTAAAGGAATTAGACAAGGGGATCCAATCTCTCTTTACATCTTTGTCATCATCATGGAGGCCTTGACAGGGATCTTGAGCTTTGCAGCCAAACACTCAGAGTTCCAGTTCCACTGAAGGTGTAATAAAGAGCTTAACTTAGTCAATATGTGCTTTGCTGATGACCTACTCTTATTCTATAAAGTAGATGGCCATTTTCCAAGAGCTATCAGGGCTTCAACCAAATATTTCAAAGAGCCAACTGTTCTTATTAGGGGTGAGCCCAAAGATGTCTTCTCTAAATCATGCTGAAATGGGTTTTACAAAAGGGTCTCTTCCAGTTAGATATCTGGGTGTCCAACTCATTACAACCAAGCTTACCAAATCAGAATGTCAGGGTTTGGTTGACAGACTCACTATGAGAATCAGGTCTTGGGAATCAAAGTATTTGTCTTATGGAGGAAGACCCTAACTTATCAAGACTGTCCTTATGGCTATGGTCAACTTTTAGAGTGCTCTCTTCATTCTCCCTTAAAAAAATGGTGAAGATAGTCCAACGCTTGGTAAGAAATTTTTTATGGAATGGTCAAGATACTAAAGCTTGTGGGGCCTAGTTAGCTTGGGCATACATGTTTTTTGACAAAGTACAAGGTGGGTTAGGCCTTAGGGATCTGGTTCAAGCTAATGAAGTTGCTATAGCCAAACACTTATGGTTCTTGCTACTCCCTTCTAAAAGATCACTTTGGAAAGATTGGTGTCAAACACACATAATCAGAAAGAGTTCAATTTTCTTGGTTTCCATTCCTTCTAACCCATCTTGTGTTTGGAGAAAGCTTCTCCAGCTCAGGAGCAAGTTTCTGCTATTTTGCTCTAAAACTATTCGAGATGGTACGACTGTGAAGCTTCTTACAGATAATTGGCATCCTCTAGGTGTCCTTTGGGCAAGGTTTGGGGTAAAGACTTTTGTCAGTAACTTCTTAGACTATGGACTCTATGGTGAGTGCTGTCATTCAAGACAATCAATGGAGGCCAACTTGATAAGATGTTTGGAAATGGAGTTCAAGTTAGAATGGAGATTTCTCTCTAAGTCTAACCTATAAGGCACTGTGCCATACAAGACCAGCGATTAAATGGGCAAAGGTGATATGGTTTTCTAAACTCATTCCAAGGTGCAGCTTTATCTCTTGATTGGCTTTGCGAATCAAAATTGCAACTAGAGATAGGGTTGCACAATGGGACCAAACACCAGGGTTTTGTGCTGATTGTGTGTGTTGTGTTGGCTACCAGGAGACACATGAGCATCATTTTGTCAATTGTAGCTATTAAGCTAGAGTATGGGCCTACACTGCTAGAATAGGGATTGGGGTCAGTTTGTAGATTGGATGCTAGTTAATGCAAAAGGGAAGTCATTTAGAGGAGTCATAGCTAAGCTACCCTTACTTCCTTCATCGATTATATATGGAGAAAATAAATGCAAGAATTTTTTAAGGCAAAATCAGAGATTCCAAGGTCCTAATTGTAGCTATGTCACAATTAGTCAGATTAAGGCCTTGAGATTTGAAGTGTTTTTGGCACTAACGATACTAATCTACTTTTAGTAAATAGATGGGGTCTTCACCCAAGCGTTTTCTAAACCTTGGCTGTCTTATAAAGCCATGGTATCTCAGTAATTTACAGATTACAAGTTTAATTTACGTGCAGAACTTAAGCCTTTGATTAGGCTCTAATTTTGTATTTCCTGGGGTATGCCCCTTGTACATGTGTAAGTATCTTTTGGTTTATAAAATTTGTTTACCAAAACAAAGTACTTAAATGGACTTTTGACCCCCAATACACGTTTGAGATAAGAATTGGAGTGTTGTTGTCGTTCTAGGTGCTTCTTCTGCCATATGGATTCCAAAAGACCCAAAGGGACGTGTTTAGGCCCAAATTAGACGAACTTGGCTAAACTTTTGATCTTTTGGGTAGGGCATGTACTCGAACTGACTTTTGACACCCAAGACACGTTTGGGATAAGAAATTGGAGTGTTTTCGTCATTTTAGGTGTTTCGTGTGTCATACGCAGTCAAAAAGACCTAAGGGGACATGTTTAGGCCCAAACTAGATGAACTTGGTTAAACTTGGATCTTTTGGGCATGACACGTACTCGAACTAATATTTCACACCCAATATACATTTGAGAGAACAATTTGGAGTGTTGTGGTGGTTTTAGACGCTTCTAGTGCCATAAAAATTCAAAAAACCCGATGGCATGTTTCTAGGTCCAAACTAGATAAACTTGGCTAAACTTGGATCTTTTGGGCATGGCATGTACTCGCACTTACTTTTGACTCCCAATACACGTTTGTGATAAGAATTTGGAATGTTTTGATCATTGTAGGTGCTTCTTTATGCCATACGAAGCCAAAAAGATCCAATGGGACGTGTCTAGGCCCAAACTAGGTGAACTTGTCTAATTTTGGATCTTTTTAGCATGGCATGTAATTGAACAGACTTTTGACACCCAATACACATTGTGGACAAGAATTTGGTGTGTTGTTGTCCTTTTAGGTTCTTCTAGTGCCATATGGAGTCAAAAGACTCAATGGGGCGTGTTTAGGCTCAAACTAGACGGACATGGCAAAACGTGGATGTTTTGGACATGTCATGTACTCAAACTGACTTTTGACATCCAATACAAGTTTGGGATAAGAATTTGGAGTGTTGTGGTCGTTCTAGGTGCTTCTTGTGCCATACAGAGTCAAAAAATCTAAGGGGATGTGTTTAGGCCCAATCTAGATGACTTGACTAAACTTTGATCTTTTAGATTTGGCATGGACTCGAACTTACGTTTGACACCTAATACATGTTTGGGATTAGGATTTGGAGGGTTGTGGTTATTTTAGGTGCTTCTTGTGTCATACAAAGTCAAAAAGACTCAAGGGGACGTGTTTAGGCCCAAACTAGATGGACTTGGCTAAACATGAATTTTCTGAGCATGGCATGTACTCGAACCGAGTTTTGACATGCAATAGACATTTGGGATAAGAATTGAGAGCATTGTTGTTTTTTTAGGTGCTACTTGTGCCAAACGGAGTCCAAAAGACCCAAGGGGATGGGTTTAGACCCAAACTAGACGAACTTGGTAAAACTTGGATCTTTTGGGCATGGCATGTACTCATACTGACTTTTGACACTCCATACAAGTTTGGGATAAGAATTTGAAATGTTGTGGTCTTTCTAGGTGCTTCTTGTGCCATACGAAATCAAAAATATCCAATGGGACGTCTCTAGACCCAAACTAGATGAACTTGGCTAATTTTGGATTGTTTTAGCATGACATGCAATTGAACTGACTTTTGACACCCAATACACGTTGTGGACAAGAATTTGGAGTGTTGTTGTCATTTTAGGTGATTCTTGTGCCATACAGAGTCAAAAAGATCCAATGTAATATGAACCTCACCATCACTTTGCGATGAATTCTGATAACAATGATGGTTCAAGAACCCAAGAATTGAGTTTAAAGAAGAAGATACCCTGATCCATTTTCTATGACACAAAGAGAACCTTAGGTATAAGAAACCCTGATCCATTTTCTAAGACGCAAATTGATACTTTGAAAAGAACCAAAGGTGTGGTTTTAACGCCACACGCAAGAACGAGAAAGAAAAGTGAGTGATAAGTCTAGGTTTTATATGCCACAAGAATATTCTTGATAAGTCTGAAAAATTCTAAGAAGAACCAAAGAGAAAACTCTCACAAAAAAATTATATTGATCAAAGTTTTTGAATGTATTGTAAAACCATGTTTAAATAGAAAAACTAGAAACCTACAAATTTAAAAGATAAAAAAATATTAATTGCAGTAAATAAGGAACTAGTAATCCACCCAAAAGATTCTTATTGGCTCTCCACTTTTAGGTTAGGATTGCGAAGGTGTCATGCTCTAGTAGACTCCTATTGGCTGTCCGCTTTTAGGTTAGGATTGCCAAGTTGTCTTGCTTCCTTATCATCATTTAAAATGGCAGGTCATGCTCCATGTGGACTGCCATATTGAATGTCACATCATACTCCATGTGGAATGCCATGTTGAGTGCCATGTCATTTCCATGTAGACTGCCTTGTTGGTGCCACGACATGTTCCATGTAGACTGCCATGTTGGTCGCCATGTCATACTCCATGTAGGCTGTTATACTCCATGTCATGCTCCACGTCATACTCCCATTGAGTGCTTCAACCATCCTCTTTTCTCTAGCTCTTGTGATTTGGCCTCTTAGTACTTGAAATGGATCCATCATTTGAGGTTGTGCAACCGGATCCTTATCACAATGGGACGTGTTTAGGCCTAAACTAGACGAATTTGGCTAAACTTGCACTTTTGGGCATTGCATGTATTCGTACTGACTTTTGACACCCAATACGTGTTTGGGACAAGAATTTGAGGTGTCGTGGTCGTTCTAGGCGCTTCTTGTGCCATACAGAGTGAAAAAATCCAAGGGGACGTGTTTAAGCCCAAACTAGATTAACTTGGCTGAACGTGTATCTTCTAGGCATGACATGCACTAGAACTGACATTTGACACCAATAAATGTTTAAGCGCTTCTGTGTGATAAGTAGTCAAAAAGACCCAAGGGGACGTCTTTTGTCCCAAACTATACGTACTTGGCTAAACTAGGATCTTTTGGGCATGTCATGTACTCGAACTGACTTTTGACCCCCAATACACGTTTGGGATAATAATTTGGAGTGTTGGGGTCGTTCTAGGTGCTTCTTGTGCCTTACGGAGTCCAAAAGACCCAAGGGGATGTGTTTAAGCCCGATAGAAGAACTTGGCTAAACTTGGATCTTTTGGGCATGGCATGTACTCGAACTGACTTTTGACATGCAATACACATTTGGGATAAGAAAAAGGGTGGTGGTGATTATATGTGACACGGTTTACCCGTCAGAGCTGAGTTTTTTGTCCAAAAAAACACGAACGGTACAGCTTTAGAACTGCGGTAACTGACGGATCGTAGCACGCGCTTGTCCACTTCCGTAGGGCATAACTTTTGACACGGGTGGAACCACGGGCCCTATATGATATCAAATTGAAGGTTATTCAGAGACCTACAGGTGTGACAGGGCTTACCCGTCAGAGCTGAGTTTTGTGTCCAAAAAAACACGAACGGTACAGCTTTAGAACTGCTGTAACCGACGGATCGTAGCACGCGCTTGTCCACTTTCGTAGGGCATAACTTTTGACACGGGTGGAACCATGATATCAAATTGAAGGTTATTCAGAGACCTACAGGTGTGACAGGGTTTACCCATCAGAGCTGAGTTTTGTGTCCAAAAAAACATGAACGGTACAGCTTTTGAACTGCTGTAACCAACGGATCGTAGCACGCGCGTGTCCAGTTCCGTAGGGCATAACTTTTGACACGGGTGGAACCACGGGCCCTG
>QANY01003892.1:0-18446 GCA_003255025.1 Datisca glomerata
TTGATTCAAATTTGGTTAATTTTTCCACCCCTCAAAACTTTATCATCATCCTCATTGATTAAGTTGATGACAAAGACATATCAATATACAATTTGTAAAGAAATCATCAAAGCATAAAATTAAAATGTTAAGATTTAAGTGAGGAGAAATGATAGGGAATGAACAATCCACTTATGTATATAAAAAAAATATAAAAGATATCACTACATTCATATGAAGAAAAGAGATGAATAAAATATATTATGAACAAATGTATCAAACAAATAAGCTACATTGAGAAGAAGAAATGGAAAGAAGATGAAGATAATAGAAGTATAGAACTTTTTCCTCTCTCTAAAATCACCTCTCTTTCTAACCCCTATCTTTCTCACTCTAAAAAATGACTTCCGCCTTTTTTTTACTCCCCAAAAGACCTCCCCTTAAGTGAAGACTTCATTCCTATTTATAGGCAAAATTAGGGTTTGCCTTTTTTACTTTTAGTCTTTTTTTTAATTTTTATTTTTTAGTCCTCTTTTTTCATTTTTTACTTTTTAGTCTTCTTTTTTCAATTTTTACTTTTTAGTCTTTTTTTCAATTTCTAATTTTTAGTCTTTTTTTTCAATTTTTACTTTTTAGTCTTTGGACCAGTTTTCTTATTTTAGTATTGGATTAGCTTTCAAATTATACACATAGTCTTGGATTATTAAAAGAGCCAAAATATAAAACATGTATATTTCATGTATTAGGCCGGATAAAATACGGTATCTACAGATATAAATATATATTTTTATTTTGAAGTAATTAGTTCACTAATTATCATTATTTATTTTCTTCATTCATTGCTAATCAAATAACAAATGAATGATCATAGATGGCAACTAGTTCAAACAAATGTCACTAAAATAACAACATGATCTAAAAAATGAAAAGACTTTTAAAAAATTTCAAAACTCAAATATTTACATAATCTTTATATAGATATTTAACTCTATGTTTTATCTATTTTTATGTATGAGAAATTATCATATGGGATTTTGGCATCAAATGTACACTTTTAACCCATTAAAAGGTCGATTCACATTGAATTAATTTTACACTCCTCAAAGAACTTTATCACCATCCTCATTGATTGGGTTGATGACAAAGATATTTCATTGTCAAATTTATAGAAAATCATCAATGCACAAAAAAACCTCAAGATTAAGAGTAAAAGATGAAAAAGGAGGAAAACTCACTTATATATGGAAAATGAAACAAAGACTATGCACTGCATGAGTATGAAGGATAGATGATGAAGAATAAAGAACTAGATAATGTTGTTAGCCAATGTGCAATGATTTTAAACTATCTTAAAAAAGAATGAGAAAATATGAATATGTGAATAGAAATGTAAACTCTATTTATTTTTATCTTGAAAAATCTCTCATATTTCTCACACACTCTTTTTCTAATAAGATGTCATCTCCTTCTCTCCCAATACCTCGTTTTCTCTCTCCCAAAATTCACCTCCCTCAAGTGAAGGATTCACTCATTATTTATAGACAAAATTAGGGTTTTACTTTTTTTTTTAATCTTCATGCTCTTTTTTTTTATTTTTTTTAGTTCTTAAACTTTTTCCTTATATTTTTAGTCCCTAGTCTATTTATCTATTTTAGTCATTAGACTTTTTTCTTCAAAAAATCATACACATAGTCTATGACTAATAAATAAACTAATAAACAAAGTGTGTATATTTAAAATATTAGACCGGATAAAATACAATATCTACATTAATAAAAAAATCAAATATTTCAAGTGAAGATAAACAAAGATATTGGTTTTGGATCGTGCTACATTTCCAATATTCTTGTTGAGTTCTCCTTCTAATTATTTACTATTACGTATATTATAATATAATATTTTATTATATTTTTATGAGAGAGAAAGAGTGTACTCCTATAATATTAAGAAAATGTACATATGACGTATTAATGAGATAGAAGATATTGAAATTTTCTCCCTGATAAGATATGGGGGCTAATCACCGGTGATTTTAAGTGATTATTTTTAACCGATTAGATTATTATTAAACATAAGATGTTATTTTTATCATGTTTTAATAATATTTATAAGAATTCAGCAACTATAAAAACACATAAAAAGTGATTATTAAAAACACTTTTACCATTGTTCTGTAACGGTTTAATAAATTAACAAATTCATTGACTTTTCAGGAACGATATTCTAGTATTATTAACATCAATATTTTAGACCTATCAAGTTATAAATAAATTTTAATTTACCAAATTACATATCAAATCATGAATAAGATAATTTAATAAATTATTTTAATGAGTGATAAAACACAAACCTACGTTGATTGACAAATCATTTAGTAAATTAAAACTTCATCTATTACTTGGTTGTCATGGAATTATTCTATCAAGATACCATATTCTCATATCTAGTTTCCAAATAATAAATCTGATTCAATTATCTTTATTGATAAGAAGATGAATTCAAAATTAAATTACTCAAATTATTTAAATTTTATAGATAAGATAAAATCAAAATCCGATATTTATATTTTTTGTTTTCATTAGGTCATATTAGGATTCGTCTCCAGTATATCAATACATAGATTTATACCATTAGATCAATTTATGTGAGTCTCAAAAAATTCCCCTACACCGATATAATGGAGCCACCCTAAATTTTTCCGTTAGCGCGTTGAGTGTTGATATGTATAAATAAAACCAACCCCATTTCCTTTCCTCTAAAATCACTATGGCGTTCAAAAGTCAAATCAAACTGGTCAAATCGAAAAAAATTGAACTGAAAATAATCAGTTTGATAAATTCTTTATGTATGTTCAGTTTGGTTCAGTTTGAGAAAATCGTCGAACTGAAGTTTTGGTTCGGTTCAGAATTTTGATGATTTTCGAACCAAACCGAAACTTTAACTTTTTATTTTTATTTTTTTATAAAACCGAATCGAACCAAACTGAACCAAAATAAATCTTTAATTTTATAATTATTTTTTTCAATAATATCATTTAAGTAATTAATAATACCGAACCGAATAACCGAACTGAACTGAAACTCACAGTTTAGTTCGGTTGGGTTCTTTTAATATTCACGGTTCGACTTTGTCGGCAAACTGAAGTTCGGTTCGGTTCAATTTTTCACCAAAACCGACCGAGTCGAACCGTGAACACCCTTAAAAATCACTTACATCAAATTTACACAACATGTTAAATTAGATGGACTACATTTGATGTGGTGCTGAACTTTCTAATGAAAATGGTTAACGCTAGCTTATTCATTTTGCTTTTGCTTTCTGCGTTCAGTTTCCTGATGATTCATGGATTTACATCGTCTACAAAGGTTAAATATTCATCGTTTCAATTTTATTTTAATGAAACTTACTTCTAATTTATTGACGAAGCTACAACATGCATCAGTGTAGAACAACATGTAAAAGTTCTTTCATACTTAGGAAGTGATTTAACTCTGACCCGATTAAAACTTGCTCATCCATCCACAGTTACTTTTCTTGTTTTATCTTTCTCTAATATCTTTTCCACCAAAAATACCATATTGTAGAGTATGTATATATATATATATATATATATATATATATATATATATATATATATATATATATANTTTTTAACTGATTAATTAATGGAAAAAATAATTTGTGATGGATTACTTAATTATCGCAGCACTATATTGTGTACATGGGAGAACACTCATATCCGGATTCTGACTCCGTATATGCGTCTAACCATGAAATGCTTCATTCGGTTATTGGCAGGTAATCTTTTTAAATTTTGATTGTTTCTTTATTATGTAACTTTTAATTAGAAAGCTCCTAATCAATTTGTTTTGGAATGATATCTTCAGTGTTGATGAAGCTCATAAAGCCGTTGTTAACCATTATACAAAGAGTTTCAGAGGATTCTCGGCATCACTTACACCAGAACAAGCAAATCAGATTGCAAGTACGTAATTTTAAAACATTATATCCAGATTATGACTCGATAATATATTTTGCTTATGTTTAAAATATAACAGCAGTCACCTGACACAATAGTAAAATTAAGTGCGACTAAAGGTTTAAATTGAACCGAACGGTAAATTCAATTATTATAAAGGTTAAGTTCGGTCAATGTTAATGTTTATAAAATAATCAACCCCTAAATTTTTTTATTTAATATCTAATGATTTTTTCAGAAAGATTTGAAGTATCAAAATCCTAACAATATATCATCACAAATTCTCAATAACTGCAAGATTGAAAAATGAAACCTCAACTATCATAACAAATCCCCAAGTAAATAGATAGAGAGAATAGAGGGTTTGTAATCTGTTTTCTACTAAAAGAAAGGTTAAGGAGTTTTAAAAAAGCAGAAGTTTAACAAAAAGTGATAGAAAAAACGAAATGGAACGAAAGTTGAGCTCTTCAAAATAAATAATAGCAATGGACTTTCTTGAATTATTTTTTAATGTCCTTGAAAAATAAATTTCATTCAGAAGATCAAATTCTCTCTGATAATTAATTTTCGTCTTTTGATTTTGAGTCATCATATTAACTTTTATACTTAATTAATTCTCGTTTATTACTATTTTTAGTGTTTATTAAGTTACTCATATTCATACAAAGCCTTCAAGGAGAATATGATAATTATATGCTAAGAATTTGTAATTAAACGTTTAATTAGCAGAACTGGATGAAGTGGTTTATGTTTTTTAGAGCAAAGTTCTTCGTCTCCATACTACAAGGTCATGGAATTTCTTGGAAGATTTTGGTGGAGGTGTTGTGAAGGCTAATTTTTTCCGTACTCATCGACAAAAAGATTACAACGTAATCGTTGATCATATTGATAGCGGTGAGTCTCCTCAACTTTCACTCGTATTTTACTTTTAAATTCTATAATTTTTTATTGTGTTTGAATAAATGATCGATACAGTAAAATTAATTTCACGGTCTTTCAAGTGCATACAAATATGTTACATCTGAAATCATGTAACAAATATAACTCTATTTATTCCATTAGCTTTATTTTTTTAAAATGTGATATTATTTGAATAGGTTTTCGGCCAGCGTCAAAAAGTTTAGCCCCCTCGACTTAGGCCCTGTGCCCGATGGATTTAGGGGGAATGTGCTACCGGTCAAAGATTTACGGAAGAAAATTGTAACAGTAAAAACAATTATTTTTTACCCACAAAAAATGGTAATAGGCTTATTTAAATGAACTAAAAAAATTCTCACGTCATTCTAATAAAAATGCCAACGGTGTATACTATGTAAAAAAATTCTTATATAAAAAAAATCACAACAATGAAACAAAAATTAATCTAAATAAATCTATGGTGCGCGCTATTTATATTTTATTTTTAATACATGAAATATATCATATAGAAGTTATTGAGTGTCTATTGCAAATTTAAAATTAGGTTCATTATTTATTTTTGAGATAGTAATATTAATTTTCATGCTATCTAAAATAATTAACTAAAGAGATAATGAATTAATATGAGCCTAATCATTTATTTATATAATTTCTCTTTATTATTTAAGATAGCAGCAGTTAGGAGAAAAATCTTTGAAGAGGACACTTTAAAAAAAATTAGTTGAACAACTCTTCATATAATTTTTTATACTTAACTTTGAGTTTAACGATAATGTACAAAATTTCAAAAAAAAAAATTGGGGTTGTACCGTTAAAACTATTTTCCCCTATGCCGCATTTATATAGAATGTATATATCGATATAAATGTTAGTTAGCCAGTGAAGTCAGTATATGTTTATGTCCAAGCTAACATGAATTTATTGTGGACTTCATTCTCCTCTAGTAATTTATTATGGGATGAAATAAAAAAGAAAAATAATTATATAGGATATTTAACTATTTTATAGCAATTTTTACATACTTTATAAAAATGCCCCAGTCGATTTCATTTCACGTATTTTTTTCTCAATCCTCATGTAATTTTGTAGGTAACATGAAACAAAATAAGAATAAGAATAATCATTTTACAGGATTTAACAGTTATTATATAAATTATATAGGATTTGTATTTATATTATCATATTTTGGACCTAATTTATGGACGTGGAACAAATATATATATATGCAGGAAAATAATCGGTGCCCGATACTATTATAAAGGGTACATGAGTGATGTGAGAGATGATATTATGTTTTTATCATCAAGAGATGATTATGGACATGGTACTCATACAACATCTACAATCGTTGGAGTAGAAGTGAATCATATAAATCTACTAGGATCAACTAACAACATTATTCGTGGTGAAGTATCTACTGCTCGATTGTCCGTTTACAAGGTTACACGGAACGACGTGTGCACTTGTTTCGATGTCCTTAGCGCGTTCGATGACGCGATTTATGATTACGTCAACGTGATAACTATGTCGCTCCGAACGAGTAATAGAAGGAGCATAATGGACAATTGTCTTGCAATGGGATCTCTCCACGCTCTTAAGAATGGAATACTCGTTTCAACTTCAGGTGATAATGCTAGAGAAATAGGTTCCGTCATAGGTGAGTCACCTTGGGCTATAACTTGTTCGGCTTCTTTGATCGATCGTGAATTCAATTCCTTCATTCGTCTCGGTAACAAAAGCTACTTAAAGGTATAACTATACTATTTCATCGGTGTTTATACTTTATCCCAATAATTTTAAGCATATTTGTTAACCAAAATTCTATCTCACTCTTTTATAAGGATCACGGAAAAAAAGCATATAGTTTCGGGGGAACTTATTATCCAATTGTAGAAGCAGGTTCGGCAGCAGCTTATGAGATTTTCCGTGCTCGAGCAAGGTAAATAATTCAAGGTTTAATTAAATTTTACTGTCTTTTTTTCTTATTTACCTCAACATTTGCAATTCTAATATTATTTGTACCTGTTCTTTTATTAGTCTTTGTAAGGTAAACACGCTAAATCGGGAAGTAACTAGAGGAAATATTGTCATATGCGAAATGGAAAACTTGATGGATTACGGATATGACAAATCTATGGTACTTTATAAAGCAAATGCAGTTGGAATGATTTTAATGTCCAGCAGATAGAGACCTAGTTGTTAACATCGTAGATGGTTACGCTATTCCCACCATCATATTAAATCTCGGTGAATGGAGAAATCTTGAATTGTACTACAAACGGAAAGGCAAATTTAAGTGCTTCTTAAACAAAGTGTTTATTGTGACAAATTAGTGTTGGAGAGAAAAGAAGAAGAGAAGAAAAATCAAAGAAAGACTGAAAAGTGAATGAAAGTGTGTGATGTGAAATAGAGTGGGAATTTGTCTCACATTGAAAATTCGGATAGAATGTTGGGTTTATAAACCCAACATTCATGCCTTGAGGTTAGCCCCAAGGGGCATCCCACATTTTGTGGGGAAGAGAGAATCTAGATGACACATGGTCCTTCCTTCACACGCGCGCGCCACCGCTGTTCGAGATTTGTTTTTGGATAAATTTTCTTTGATAAGATCTTCAAACAGAATATGTAATTATCCGCAGAAGATAATTAAAATATCTCCATTATCTCACAAAATCTCTCCATTATCCCACAATATCATCAAAAATCTGATTCTAGTTTATCTACACGTTTGGATTGCTCTCCAAGCTTTGAACGATATATTAGAATAGTGCATCATTAGCTTCGGTTTTTAACACGAACACAAAAGGTCTTGCATATTGAGAGAAATACAAAAAGAGTTCTGTGAGGGTCAGAGTGATCAGTTACTGTAACTCTGGCTTAGATTGTTGTATTATGTAGAGACAATTTGTCGTAGTCTCCAAGCACCCTGTGGAGGACGATTATTGTCTTTAGAACATTACTTTCGAACAATCCTCAATCTACATCGTATTTTCAGTTCTAATATTGCTGTAATCATTTTTCGTTTTATTTGTTTATTAGATCAGATAAATTTTTCTGTAATCGTTTCTGTTGCAATTATGTTGTAATCATTCCTTATTTCTTTGTAATCGTTGGTTAATGAAAGTATCTTGTTTCATTTCTACCCACAACAATCTAAAGACAATAATTATGGAACAATCTGCTGGAATCAAAACTCTGCACGCTGAGAGACCTGAAAAATTCAAAGGGGACGACTTCAAACAATGGCAAAAGAATATGATATTCTATCTTGCCACTCTCAATCTAGCACATCTGCTGACGGGCGATATTCCTCCTACACCGATGGAAGGACAATCGAAGGAACTAGCATCTGCACGGGAAGCCTGGATCCATTCGGATTTCCTTTGCCGTCTATATCTTGAACAACTTGGTAGACACCCTCTACAACATCTACTCGTCATTCAAGATGGCAAATGAACTGTGGCAAGCCTTGGAAAAGAAATACAAAACAGAGGATGCCGGAATGAAGAAATTTATCGTCGGGAAATTCCTGAATACGAGATGGATGATAAGAACATGGAAATCAGTCAAGTGGAGGAGTTGCAGATCATCTTCAACAACATAAAGGTTGAGGGTATGATCCTGAATGAACCGTTCCAAGTCGCGTCCATCATCGAGAAGTTACCGCCGTCATGGAAGGACTTCAAGAATTATCTGAAGCATATACGTAAAGAGCTCAGCATGGAGGATCTGATTGTTCGGGTGAGGATAGAGGAGGACAACCGAAAAAATGAAAAGAAAGCGATGTGGGCGACCTACAGGATGAAAGCTAATGTGGTAGAAGGAAACAAATTCAATCCACCGGACAAGAAAAGGAAGACATCGCGAGCAATGCTCAAAAAGGTAATTCAGATAAACGCATTAAGGGCAGTTGCTGGGTGTGCGGTAAAGCCAGACATAGGGCAAATGATTGCCGGTTTAAGAAAGATCAAAATGATAGTAACCAAACCCGTAAGAGCGGGAAAATGAACCAAGCAAATATGATAGAGATAAATGATCTCTGTGCAATGATTTCTGAGATCTATATGGTCACTGACGCCAAGGAATGGTGGGTCGGCACTGGTGCTACGAAGCACGTGTGCAGTGACCAAACTATCTTTTCAACTTATGCTGAGGTTGATAAAGATGAGGTTCTCTATACGGGGAACGCCTTAGAAGCTGCTGTTAAGGGAAAAGGAAAGGTTGTGCTGAAATTCACATCGGAAAACAACTTACTCTCCTAGATGTCCTGCATGTGCCTGAAATTCTTAGAAATTTAGTTTCAGGATCTCTTTTATGTAAAAGTAGATTTAAGCTTGTCTTTGATGCTGGCAAGTTTATTCTCACTAAGGGATGGATGTTTGTTGGGAAGGGTTATAGTTTTGATGGTCTTTTTAAACTTAATGTGTCTGCCGTAACCCCTGCAATTATTAATAATAATTCTGCTGCTTCTTCCGTTTATATCGCTGAACTTTTTAATATTTGGCATGCTAGATTAGGTCATGTTAATTTTCGTTCCTTACAACGTATGATTAATTTAGAACTTCTACCTAGATTTAACCTAGAAAAAGAAAATAAATGTGAAATATCCGTAGAATCTAAATTTGCAAGAAAATCATTTAAATCTGTAGAGAAAACGAATGGTCTACTTGATTTAATACATAGTGATTTTTGTGATTTAAAATTAATTCCTAGTAGGGGAGGTAAAAAATATTTTGTTATATTTATTGATGATTTCAATAAATATTGCTATGTATATCTGCTTCATTCAAAGGATGGAAATTTGGATATGTTTAAGACATACAAGTCTGAAGTTGAAAAACAACTTGGTAAACATATCAAAGTGCTTAGATCTGACCATGGTGGAGAATATGACTCCACTATGCTGTCTGAACTCTGTGCTCTACATGGAATTGTGCATCAGACTACAACACTTTACACGCCTCAACAGAATGGGGTGGCTGAAAGGAAAAATAGAATTATGAAAGATATGATGAACTGTATGTTAAACAGTTCTGGATTATCCCAAAATTTGTGGTGAGAGGCATTGCTTAC
This sequence comes from Datisca glomerata, assembly GCA_003255025.1. Classification (NCBI taxonomy): domain Eukaryota; kingdom Viridiplantae; phylum Streptophyta; class Magnoliopsida; order Cucurbitales; family Datiscaceae; genus Datisca; species Datisca glomerata. Next base: position 9,950 of record QANY01003892.1, read on the forward strand.
AGCAAACATCATACTTAATAGGATTCCACATAAGAAGACCAATAAGTCTCCTTATGAAGAGTGGAAATGGAAGTTACCTTCCTATAAAATCCTAAAAGTATGGGGGTGTCTCACAAAGGTACAAGTACCATTGCCAAAGAGAGTAAAGCTTGGACCTAAGACAATGGACTATGTTTTAATTGGATATGCATTAAACAGTGCTGCATATAGATTTTTGGTTATTAGGTCAGAAATTTCTGACATAAATACCAACTCTATTATGGAGTCTGTCAATGTAGAATTCTTTGAGAATGTGTTTCCTTTTAAGGAAGGAAGACACAGTCAAAATGTCAAACGTGGATTAGAAGAAAGTTTTTCTAGAGCTCAGATTGATGAAGAATCTGAACCTGAGCTTAGAAGAAGTAAAAGAGCTAAAACGAGTACCTCATTTGGCCCAGAGTTTCTAACATACCTGACGGAGGCCGAACCTCAATCCTATAAGGATGCAATGTCCAACCCTAAGACTCCTTTTTGGAAGGAAGCAGTCGATAATGAGATATATTCCATAATATAAAATAATACATGGATGTTGGTTGATCTCTCTTCTGAGAATAAACCAATAGGCTGTAAATGGATCTACAAAAGGAAGTTGAGAGCTGATGGTACTATTGAAAAATACAAAGCTTGGTTGGTATCTAAAGGATACCGACAGAAGGAAGGTATAGACTTTTGTGACATCTATTCTCCAGTGACGAGAATCACATCTATTAGGATACTGATTGCACTAGCTGCTTTGCATACTTTGAAAATTCATCATATGGATGTAAAGACTGCTTTCTTAAATGGAGAATTGGACGAAGAAAGGTCTATAAACTGAAGGGTTTGTGGTTAAAGGTCAAGAACGAAATGTCTATAAACTTGTTAAATTAATTTATGGATTAAAACAACCACCGAAGCAATGACACGAGAAGTTTGATCATATAATATTATCTGATGGATTCAAGATAAATGAATGTGATAAATGTGTCTACATTAAATGTACTAATGATCAGTTCGTCATAGTATGCTTGAATGTAGATGGCATGCTTATAGTGGGATCAAACAAGGATATAATATTCTCTACCAAGAGGATGTTGAATTCTAACTTTAACATGAAAGATTTAGGTCAAGTAGATATCATTCTTGGAATTCAAGTAAAGAGAACTGAAAATGAATATATCCTTACCCAGTCTCACTATGTAGAAAAGATTTTGAAAAGGTTTAGGCAATATGAAAGCAAACCTGTTGTAACTCCTTTCGACCCAAATTGTAAGTTAAAGAAGAATAATGGAGTTGGAGTATCTCAATTGGAGTACTAAAAAATAATTGGAAGTTTAATGTATATCATGAATTGCACCAGGTCTGATATAGCCTATTCAATTGGAAGACTGGCAAGATATTCGAGTAATCCTGGACGTGATCACTGGAGTGCATTGGTGAGAGTACTAAAGTACTTAAAATTCACAATGAACTACGGACTGCATTACTCAACCTATCAACCGGTGATAGAAGGATTTAGTTATGCTAACTAGATATCAGACAGTTTAGAGACTAAATCTACTAGTGGATATGTGTTTACCCTAAGTGGTGGAGCTATCTCGTGGAGGTCTACTAAGAAGACCTGTATAGCTTGTTCAACTATGGAATCAGAATGCATACCATTGGACAAGGCTTGTGGAGAAGCAGAATGGCTCAGGAATTTTTTCGAAGATATTCCGGTGTGGCCAAAACCAGTGTCAGCTATATGTGTACACTGTGACAATATGGCTACAACCTTTAAAGTGAAAAATAATGTGTATAATGGTAAGTCTAGACATATTAGACGAAGACATAATACCATTAAGCAGTTGTTGTCCAATGAGGTGATTTCCTTAGACTTTATAAGGTCAAAGGAGAATCTTGATGATCCTTCGACAAAAGGATTATCAAAAGAACTAATAAAACAAACATCGAGGGGAATGGGGCTAAAGCCTATTCAATGAATCATTCAGGTGGTAACCTAACCTAGTTAACTGGAGATCCCAAGATCTAGGTTCAATAGAAAAACTGGCAGGGATGATTCAAATTGAAACACTGAGAAACCTATGGTTTCTTCCTGGTCCTATGATATGAAGATAGTGTGTTGTCTGTCGATGTAAAAGGGTATACGTAAGTATTTAATGACATTGATGTTCTGGTTGCCAGAGGAGTAGTGACAGAATACTCTTAATCGTTGTCACCTATATGAGAGTAGAAGTGGGGTCGCTTCTATGAGAGGTATGAATGACTTAACCTCTCTAAAGCTCTTATGAAAGCGGATATGTTTAGGACCAAAATGAACAAAATCGTATGAACTCAGATGTATTAAGATGAGATATGTGTGAAATTTGTTGTCTCGGTTTATCCGAGAGGAAGTTCAGTTCAAGAACGTAGTTCACGGTTCTTTAGAATAAATCCGATGAATTCTCACTACGGAAGGTTCAAGTCCAAAAGACACCTCTCTTGATGCATATTTCATCTGCTCTCTCTCATGTTATTGTCTAGTTAGGACACAATTCATTCATGTGGGGGATTGTTGGAGAGAAAAGAAGATGAGAAGAAAAATCAAAGAAATACTGAAAAGTGAGTGAAAGTGTGTGATGTGAAATAGAGTGAGAATTTGTCCCACATTGAAAACTCAAGGAAAGAATGTTAGGTTTATAAACCCAACATTCATGCCTTGGGGTTAGCCCCAAGGGGCACCGCACATTTTGTGGGGAAGAGAGAACCTAGATGGCACATGGTCTTCCCTTCACACGCGCGCCGCCGCTGCCGTCCGGCTCGGTTCGGTTTTGGTACGGTACGACCAAAAGATTTATTTTTTGATAAATTTTCTTTGAAGAAAATATCTTCAAACAGAATCTATAATTATCTGCAGAGGATAATTAAAATATCTCTATTATCCCACAAAATCTCTCCATTATCCCACAATATCATCAAAAATTTGATTCTAGTTTATCTACACGTTTGGCTTGCTCTTCAAGCTTTGAACGATATATTAGAATAGTGCATCATTAGCTTCAATTTTTAACACGAACACAAAATGTCTTCCGTATTGAGAGAAATACAAAAGGAGTTTTGTGAGGGTCAGAGTGATCGGTTGCTGTACTCTGGCTTAGATCTTTGTATCCTGCAGAGACGATTCGTCATAGTCTCCAAGCATCCTTTGGAGGATGATTATTGTCTTTAGGACATTGTTTTCGAGTAATTCTCGATCTACATCGTATTTTCAGTTCTAATTTTATTGTAATCATTTTTTATTTTATTTGTTTATTAGATCAGATAAATTTTGCTGTAATCGTTTCTTTTGCAATTACGTTATAATCGTTCCTTATTTCTCTGTAATCGTTGGTTAATGAAAGCATATTCTTCCATCTCTACTCACAACAATCAGTACTTATCGTTGTTATTTTCAGATATCCTGTTGCAACCTTTTTAGCAGCCAGTCAAGAACTTGGAATAAAACCTGCACCTCAAGTGGCATTTTTCTCTTCAAGGGGACCTAATACAATTTTCCCTGATATCATTGAAGCATATATTTATCAGTTATTCTTCTAAAATAAGCTTAAGTAGTGTTTTTTTGGTCATGGCTTTGATGTTTTGTTCTGAATATCATATTTTGTAGCCTGATATTACGGTGCCTGGACTTAACATTGCAGCGGCATATCCTCCTCCGTTTGGTTATCCCGTTGATGAAATTTCCGATGCTATAATGTTCGGTACCTCGATGGCTGCTCCCCATGTTTCTGGAGTTGCAGCAATCATAAAGGCTCTAAATAAATATTAGAGTCCAGCAGCAATTAAATCAGCATTAATGACATCAACTTCGATTCTAGACAACACGGGTAATTGGATTCAATGGGGGAAAACTCGAGCAGCGCCTTTTGATCTCGGTTCTGGGATATTAAATCCCGATCAAGCACTTGATCCAGGTTTAATATACGACTTCGACATCAACGACGTCGCTAATTTCCTATGTTCTAATGGTCTAAGCAGAAGACAACTGAGATCAATCTTGCAAAAGGAAGTGAGGTGCAATGATCCACCTATTGGTCCTTACAACTTAAATTACCCTTCGATTGGGATCGGAAGATTATATCAACCCGTCTCAGTTTACCGGACTTTGACCTTTGTAGGGAGAGATAATGATACCAAGATATACAAAGCTAGTGTTGAGATTCCTAACTTTTGCCCCTTACTGTTGGATAATGATTTTTCTAAATCTCGAAAAGTTACTTTCAGAGGCGATGACGATTTGGATACGTGTTTGGAAGTTTGACTTGGAATGACGGACAAAACCACAATGTTAGAAGTCCAATAGCTCTCAATCTTATATAAGAGTTTTCGAGGATTTGAAATCTAGGTAATTATTGGTAGAAGTTGTTTATTCTCTCTAGATTAATGTTTTAGTTTTTAAATTCCAGAACAAAGATGTTTTTTTATGTTTGAAAAAATTAGCTATGGTTGTAATAAAGTAGGTGTTTTTTCTATCAAATTATGAAAACTTTCATAGTCATATGTTACGGTTTTCTTGGAGATGAAAAACAGTACTTGGGGCTATTAAAGTCTAATACCATGAAGTTGTGAGTTTGAGTCATAGTATTCCCACTTTTAACTGTAAAACTCAAAGAACCAGAGTCATTTTCCACTACAAAGACCTAAGAAGAAACAACATTAAATGGGGTATGGTGGAAACATTCACAATCGTGTAAACATAAAACTAAATAAACTACACATAAATCTGCAGAAACACAAGCAATCAAATATTTCAAATCCAAACAAAACTTACAAGAGGCCTAAACCCACTTTAGACCTACAATTTCCCATTGTAAAAGCAACTCAGGAGAAAACCTTGTTCTATCTTTGAGTAAAATGACAAAACAAGGATAGAAACAAACCCCAGATCATCTGTTACATCGATCATAAGAAGCTTCGAATAATTTAGCAGCAAATAGGGCAATGAATCAACCCATTCTCATTGCACTCACCACACTTGACCATCTTCTTCAGCACTACATCCATAATCTTGCAGCATCCATTACAATCTATACACATCACAAACCTCACACCACCGCAGCCTTCACAACCACCAAGCGTTGCCCTTGCAATCCCGTCAAATAAAGTAGCAAGCTTTCCCTCCTCTTCTAGCTTCACTACTTCATCTGCTCCCCCAATTAATCTTCCCTTAATAAACACCAATGGCACTTTCACCTCTTTCGTAGCCAATAGTCCTCTTAGTTCCTCCTTAAACCCGGAATCCATGGACACATCCCGTTCGAGAACGTGAATGTGATGTGATTCGATGATTGATCGGACGACATTGCAGTCCTCGAACGTTTTCCTAATTCCTCTCAGAGTTGTTGTGTAAATCACAACTGCATTTTCCCCACCAGGAGGGCATTTTTCCTCAAACGTTTGGAGGGTAGTGTCGGAATTGCGCAAATGTTTCGGTGTCCGGGGTTTTGGCGTCTCAGAAACCATCCTCTTGATATGTTCTTCATCTTCAGACAACTCTCTCTCGTACGATGCTACTAGCTCTGGATCAAAAAGGGGACTTAGACTTTTCCTTCTAGAAGAAAACCCAGAATCATTACCAAACCCCTCTCTTTTCGCACACATAGGAGAGATTTTAGCCGGAAAGCTCAATTTCGACACCGCCTTAGTGGGATTATCAGACAAATTAATGGATTTTGATAAATTAGCTTTTGGACTATAATCCAACATTCCAAAGCCATTGACTTTTCCCCTATTCTCTTTGCCTCCAGATTTCATCACCTTTCTCGGAGACCCAATTTGATTGAAGAACTTCAATGGACTCCTAGAGTCTAAATCAGCAAGCCCACGAAGAAAAACACGAGCTTTGGGGCTTTTCTTTGGAAGATTCGAAATGGGTATTCCTTCTTCAAGATCCTCCATGAGTTCCCAGGCATTAATCACTTCTGGCTCTTCACGGGGAGGTGATTTCTCTAAATTTTTAGTCTCTGCAACGCATTCCTTCAAAAAAGGTCTGTCATTGTCCAAATTGAGAACTCCGTACGTGCTGGAAGTGAGAGAGACTACGTGGCTAACGTAGTCGCCGCCATTGTTGATTAAGATGTCTCGCTTCAGATCGTTCTTGAAAAGTTTTGAGGAAACGCAGCCCATTGATAATGGGGGGGGGGGGGGGGGGGGGNGGGGGGGGAGTGGGGATTTTGTTTTTTGGTCTTCCTCTATTCTTTTAATGTGCAGAGAAAGCGAAAGGGGAATGGAGATTGGGCAAGTAGTGAGTGGGAGTTTTTTCTGGTTTCTTTTTTTGAATCTTAACCGTTACCCTGTGTCTACAACGGGCCCCAACGGTCGGCAAATTCGAATGAACCTTGTAATTAGATGGGATGGGGACTGTTGTCGTAGGAAATCCCCGTGTGGTTTTTCATTTATTTGTTGATTTTTACCCCACAGCTTTCTGATATTTCTTTGTTTACCCAAATCTTTGGATATTATTAAAATATTAAGCTTGGTTAATTTTATTTTATAATTAAAGCGGTGGGGGTTTAAATTTTATATTTCTGTTTTTGTAATAAACACCTAAGTTTATTATCTGCCCATTACAATTTTAACTGATTTTTAATATTTTTTAAATAAATTTTAGAAAAAAATTGATAACAGAATTCTTGAACACTACTACCAAACATTATTTTTTATACATGCTAACAACATTCATTTAAACAGTCGTTTTGATACTCTCGCTCTATAACAATGACATGTATCACATTTTTTCTATTCATTAAAATTATCAAAATGAAGAAATTAGTAAGATTTGACTTTTAATTTTATCTATAAGTTTGTCATCAAACCATCTCTCTCCTTTAACTTTTTCTTTTATTCTTTCAACTCTTCCACTTATTTCTCACGTCACTTTTTTTGTTAAAATCAAAATTATCAAATTCCACTTATTTATAATTATGTCATTCAATTCATCTCCTCAATTTTGTTCACTCTATTTTTTTAAATCAAAATTTAGTAACTTTATTCATTACAATCATATCATTTGCCCAATTTCTTGTACGCCATTTGTTTTCTTAAATCAATATTTCCTTTTATACTCACCGATTTCACTTATTTTTTTTCGCCAACACATATCCAATTCTTTTGTTATTTAATTTATTGTAGAATATGTAAATTTTTATATCATTTAGACTCAGTTGAAGAATATTGAGTACTTGATTGCAAATCTAATTACTAAATTTTATTTTTAGATAGGATTTTTATAGTGAAATGTTGTAAAAACTTGAATGGAAAAAATTGGGGGGGGGTGTTGATGGTAATTCGGTAAATAAAAGTAAATTGTATAGACAATGTCTAACTTAATTGTAAATAAGTTAAATTTCTAAATATTGATTTTAGATAAAAAAAAAAAAAGGGGGGCGTAAAAGAAATTGGGCAAATGTCACTTTTTTATTAAGTAAATTTTCCATATTTGATTTTAGAAAAAAAAATGGCCTAAGAGAAATTAATGAGGGTAAGAGAATGACATAATTATAAATAAGTAGAATTTGACAAATTTTAATTCTAACAGAAAAAATAGCTTGAGAAATAAAGTAGTAGAGATGAAAGAAAAAAAGAAGAAGAAATAAGTTAATGAAAGATAGGGTTTGATGGTATACTTGTAAATAAAACTAAAAGTCATATCGTAATGTTTTGTACAACTTCAATGAAAATAAAAAAGATTACACATGTCACTGTTATATATAAGAGTGTCCAAATGAGTGTTACTAGCATCTCTTTTTTTTTTTTTAAGAAATGTATTAACGAGACTACTCAACGATGCAAATGTCTTCAACAATGGGAGGAGTGACACCCACCACCCAAACAGAAAAAATAAATTAACAACTCAACGATACAAATATCTTCAACAATGGGAGGAGTGACACCCATCACCCAAACAGGAGAAAATAAATTAGCAACAACTAAACGGGCGCTAACTAAACGGGCTAGCGTATCAGCAGTCGAATTACAAATTCTTGAGACATAACTAACAATACATTTAGGATGGAAATTAAGCTCCGTTTTGATAGCTTGGATGATACTCTCACATTCTGATAGCCTCGAATTTGAAGAATGTAAGGTTGTGTAAGCCTTAGATGAATCTGTCTCTACCACATTTATCGAAATATTTCTTACCTCAGCAAGTTTAAGGCCCTCCAAAATAGCTGAAATCTTCTGCTGCAAAAAACTTTTAAGTCCAACTCATTGAAAATCAAACCAGCAAAAACTACCGAGCTCAGTGTAGATACCGTATTTTATCCGGCCTAATACATGAAATATACATGTTTTATATTTTGACTCTTTTAATAATCCAAGACTATGTGTATAATTTGAAAGCTAATCCAATACTAAAATAAGAAAAGTGGTCCAAAGACTAAAAAGTAAAAATTGAAAAAAGAAGACTAAAAAGTAAAAATTGAAAAAAGAAGACTAAAAA
>QANY01003894.1:0-29553 GCA_003255025.1 Datisca glomerata
CTCTCACTCACTCACTCACTCTCTCTCTTTCTCCTATCTCTCTTTCTATCTCTCTTCCTCTCTTTCTCTCTCTCCCCCTTTTACTCCCTCTCTCACTCACACTTTCTTTCTCTCCCTTTCTCTATCTCCACCCTTCTCTCTCTCTCTCTCTCTCCTTCCCTTTTTCTCACTCCCTCTCTCTCTATCCTACTCTCTCACCCTCTCTGTCTCCCATTGTCTCTCTCCCTTCTCTCTCTCTCCTCCCTCCCTCTCTCTCTCCCTCACTCTCTCCCCCTCTCCCTCTCTCTCCCTCTCTCTATGTCCCTATCTCACCCTCGCTCTCTCTAGCTCTCTTGTTCTCTCTCTTTCTCTCTCCCTTTCTCTCTCACCCTTTCCCTCCCTCCATCCCTCGCTCTCCCTCTCTCCCTCTCACTCTCTCTCTTTCTCTCTCGCACTTTCGTCTCTCTCACTTTCTGTCTCTGTCCCTCCCTTCCTCTTTCTCCTTCTCTCACTGCCTTTCTCTCTCACCCTTTCTCTCTCTCCTCCCTTCCTCTCTCTCTCCCTCAATCTCTCCCCCTGTCCCTCTCTCGCTCTCCCTCTCTTTATGTGTCCCACTCCCTCCCTTTCTCTCTCTCCCTCCCTCCCCCTTCCTCTCCCTCTCTATCTCTATCTCCCCCTCTCCCTCTTTCTCTCTCACCCTCTCTCTTTTTCTCTCTCACCCTCTCTCTTTTTTTATCTCTGTCTCTCACTTTCTCTCTCTCATCGGCTCTCTCTCTTTGTGTCTCTTTCCCTCCCTTTCTCGCTCACCCTCTCTCACTCCGTCTCTCTCTGTCTCTCACTCCCTCTCTCTCTCTGTCTCTCACTCCCTCTCGCTCTCACTCTCTCTCTCGCTCTCTCTATCTTTTTCTGTCTTTCTCCCTCCCTTTCTCCCTCTCCCTCCCTCCCCCTCCCTCTCACTCTCTCTCTATCTTTCTCTCCCTCCCTTTCTCTCTCTCCCTCTCTCTCTCCCACTCTCTCTATCTCCCACTCTTATTCTCTCTCTATTTTTCTCTCTCCCTCCCTCACTCTCCCTCTCTCTCCCTCTCTCTCCCTCTCCCTCTCTTTCTTTGTTACTCTCTCTCTTTCGGTATCTCTCGCTCCCTTTCTCTCTCACCCTTTCTCAGTTCCTTTCTCTGTCTCTCTCCCACTCTCTCCCTCTCACTCTCTCTCACTCTCTCTCTCTCTTTCTCCTCTCTCTCTTTCTATCTCTCTTCCTGTCTTTCTCTCTCTCCCCCTTTCACTCCCTCTCTCTCTCTCACCCTTTCTTTCTCTCCCTTTCTCTATCTCCATCCTTCTCTCTCTCTCCTTCCCTTTCTATCACTCCCTCTCTCTTTATCTTACACTCTCACCCTCACTGTCTCCCATTGTCTCTCTCCCTCCCCCGCTCTCTCTCTTTCCCCCTCTCTCTCCCTCTCTCTATGTCCCTCTCTCACCCTCGCTCTCTCTCTAGCTCTCTTGCTCTCTCTTTCTCTCTCCCTTTCTCTCTCACCCTTTCTCTCTCTCCATCCCTCACTCTCCCTCTCTCCCTCTCACTCTCTCTTTCTCTCTCTCACTCTCATCTCTCTCACTTTCTGTCTCTCTCCCTCCCTTCCTCTTTCTCCTTCTCTCACTACCTTTCTCTCTCACCCTTTCTCTCTCCTCCCTCCCTCTCTCTCTCCCTCACTCTCTCCCCCTCTCCCTCTCTCTCAGTCTCTCTCGCTCTCTCTCTTTTTCTATCGCACTCCCTCCCTTTCTCTCTCTCCCTCCCTCCCTCTTCCTCTCCCTCTCTATCTCTATCTCTTCCTCTCCCTCTTTCTCTCTCACCCTCTCTTTTTTTCTCTCTCACCCACTCCCTATCCCTTTGTCTCTCTCCCTCCCTCTCTCTCTCCCCCTCTCCCTCTCTCTCCCACTCTCTCTCTCATTCTCTATCTCCCTCTCTCACTCCCTCCCTCCCTCTCTCTTTATCCCTCTCTCACCCTTTCTCTATCTCCCACGCACTCTCCCTTTCTCTCCCTCTCCCTCTCTCCCTCTTTCTCTCTCTCATTCTCTCTCTCTCTGTCTCTCGCTCTTTATATCTCTCTCCCTCCCTTTCTCTCTCACACTCTCTCTCCCTCCCTCTCCCCTTCTCTCTCTCCCTCTGTATCTGTCTCTTTGTATATCACTCTCTCTAACTTTCTCCCCCACCCTCGTCTCTCTTTGCCTCTCTCTGTCTCTTTCTCTCCCTCCCTTTCTCTCTCTATCTCCTATTCTCCCTCCTCTCTCTCTTTCTCTCCCTTTGTCCCTCCTTCCAGCTCTCTCTCCCTCTCTCTCCCACTCTCTCTCACATTCTCTCTCTCCCTCTCTCACTCCCTCCCTCTTTATCCCTCTCTCACCCTTTCTCTATCTCCCACGCACTCTCCCTTTCTCTCCCTCTCCCTCTCTCCCTCTTTCTCTCTCTCATTCTCTCTCTTTGTCTCTCGCTCTTTATATCACTCTCCCTCCCTTTCTCTCTCACACTCTCTCACTCCCTCTCTCTCTGTCTCTCTCTCCCTCTTTCTCTATCACTCTCTCTCATTCTCTCTCTCTTTCTGTCTCTCTCCCTCCCTCCCCTGCCCTCTCACTCTCTCTATCTCCCCTCTCTCTCATTCTCTCTCACCCTCTCTTTCTTTCTCTCTCACCCTATCTCTCTCTCCCTCCCTCTCACGCTCTCTCTCGCTCTCTCCCCCTCTCTCTGTTTCCCACTCTCTCTCCCCCTCTCTCTCCCCCTCTCTCTCTCCCACTCTCTCTCTCTCTATCTCCCTCTCTCACTCACTCCCTCTCTCTCTCTTGCTCTCTCTCACTCTCTTTCTCTCTCACCCTTTCTCTCTCTCCCTTCCTCACTGTCCCTCTCTCTCCCTCGCCCCCCTCTCTTTCCCCCTCCCTTTCTCTCTCACCCTCTCTCACTCCCTCTCTCTCTATCTCTCTCTTTCTCTCCCACCTTTTCTCTCCGGCTTTCCCTCCTACCCTCCCTCCCCCTCTCTCTCCCTCTCTCTACCTCTCACTCTCTCTCACTTAGTCACTCTCTCTCTCTTTCTACTCTCTCTCTTTCTATCTCTCTTCCTATCTTTCTTTCTCTCCCTCTCTTAGTCCCTCTCTCTCACCCTTTCTCTCACTCATCTTTCTCTATCTTCCACCTTCTCTCTCTCTCTCTCTCTCTCTCTCTCTCTCTCTTTGTCGCTCTTTCTGTCTCTCTCCTTCCCTTTCTCTCTCTCCCTCCCTCTCTCTCTCTCTCTTTGTCGCTCTTTCTGTCTCTCTCCTTCCCTTTCTCTCCCTCCCTCCCTCCCTCTCTCTCTTTGTCGCGCTTTCTGTCTCTCTCCTTCCCTTTCTCTCTATCCCCCTCTCTCTCTCTTTGTCGCTCTTTCTGTCTCTCTCCTTCCCTTTCTCTCTCTCTCCCTCTCTTACACCCTCTCTTTCTCTCTCACCCTCTCTCTCCCATTGTCTCTCTCCCTCCCTCTCTCTCTTTCCCTCTCACCCTCCCTCCCCCCTCTCTCTCATCTCTATCTCTATCTCCCTCTCTTACTCCCGCTCTCTCTCTCGATCTCTCTCTGTCTCTCCCACCCTTTCTCTCTCTCCATCCCTTTATCTCCCTCTCTCTCCCTCTCACACTCTCTTTCTTTCTCTCTCTCACTCTCTATCTCACTTTCTGTCTCTCTCCCTCCCTTTCTCTCTCCTTCTCTCAATCCCTCTCTCTCTCACTTTCTCTCTCTTTCTTTCTCACCCTTTCTCTCCCTCCCTCCCTCCCTCTCACCCTCTCACAGTCCCTTTCTCTATCTATCTCGCCCTTTCTCTCTCACAGTCCCTCTCTCTGTCATTCTCTCACTTACTCTCTCATTCTCTCACTCTCTCACTTACTCTCACTCTCTCTCACTCTCTCACCTACTCTCACTCTCACTCTCAGTCTCTCTTTCTCTCTCTCTCTCTCTTTCTACATGTCTCCCTCCCTTTCACTCTCTCCCTCTCTCCCTCCCTCTATCTCTCCCCTTCTCTCTCACCCTCTCTCTCTCCCTTTCACTCTCTCCCTCTCTCCCTCCCTCTGTCTCTCCCCTTCTCTATCACTCTCTCTTTTCTGTCTCTGTCCCTACCTTTGTCTCTCTCCTTCTCTCCCTCTCTTTCACTCTCACTCTCTCTCTCTTTCTCTTTCTCACTCGCCCTTTCTCTCTCTCCCTCCCTCCCTCCCACTCTCTCTCCCTCACTCTTTCTCCCTCCATCTTTCTCTCTCTCTTTCCCACACACTCTATCTATCTATTCATCTATTCATCTATCTCTCTCTCTCTCTCGCTCTGTTTGTGTGTTTGTGTGTCTCACTCTCTCATTTTCTCTCTCTCGCTCTTTCTCTCTGTCTCTCTCTTTCTCTCTCTTACTCCCACTCTCTCTATCTATATATCTTTTTCACTCTCTCTTTCTCTCCCTCCCCCTTACTCTCTTACCCTCCCTCTCCCCTTCTCTCTCTTCCTCAATATCTGTCTCTTTGTCTCTCACTCTCTCTAACTTTCTCCCCCACCCTCGTCTCTCTTTCCCTCTCTCTCTGTCTCTTTCTCTCCCTCCCTTTCTCTCTCTATCTCCTATTCTCCCTCCTCTCTCTCTTTCTCTCCCTTTGTCCCTCCTTCCCGCTCTCTCTCCCTCTCTCTATCCCTCCTACTCTCACTCCATGTCCCTCTCTCTCCTCCCTCCCTCCCACTCTCTCTCCACCTTTTTCTCTTTCTCCTTTTCTCTCTCTCACTCTCTATCTCTCCTTCTCGCTCTCTTCCTCTCTCTCTTTCACTCTCTATGTCCCCCTTTCTCTCTCTCCCTATCTCTTTCTTCCTATCTCTATCTCTCCCTTTCTCTCTCTCATTTTCTCCCTCCCACCATCGCTCTCTCTTTCTCTCTCTTTCAATTTCCCTCGCTCCTTCTCTATCTCTCTCTCTCTCCTTCTCTCATTTTCTCCCTACATCTTTGTCTCTTACTCTATCTCCCTCTCTCCCTCCCTCACGCTCTCACTCTCTGCCCCTCACTCTCTCCTCCCTTCCTCTCGCTATCTCTCTCTCCCTCTCTCTCTTCCTTTCTTTCTCTCACTCTTTATCTCTCCCTCTCACTCTCACACTCTCTCTATCTATCTTTCTCACTCTCTCTCTCCCACTATCTCTCTCTCCTTCCCACCCACTCTTTCTACCTCCCACGTTCTCTCTCTCCAACTCTCTCTATCTTCCTGTCTCTATCTCTCTGTTTCTCTCTCTCATACTCTCCCTCCCACCATTTTTCTTTGTTTCTCTCTCTTTCATTTTCTCTCCATCCCTCTTTCTCACTTTCTCGCTATCTCTATCTCTCTCTTTCACTTTCTCCCAATCTCTGCCTCTTAGTCTCTCTCCCTCTCTCTACCTCTCTCTATGTCTCTCTCTCTTTCTCTCTCTCCTTCTCTCTATGTTGCTCTCTCTGTCTCTCTCTCTCACTCTCTCCCTCTGTCTTTGTCTCTTCATCTATCTCTCGCTCTCTCTTCCTCCCTCATGCTCACACCCTCTATCCTTCTCTCTCTCCTCCCTCCCTCCCGCTCTCTCTCTCCCTCTCCCTCTCTCTCTTTCTCTCACTCTCTATCTCTCCCTCTCTCTCTATCTTTCTCTCTCTCCCCTTATCTCTCTCTCTTTCACACTCTAAGTTCCTGTTCCCTCTCTCTCTCACTCTCTCACACTCTCTCTCGCTCTCTTTCAGTTACTCTCTCCCTCCCTCCCACCCGCTCTCTCTCTCTCCTTCCCACCCACTCTCTCTCCCTCCCACCCGTTCTCTCTCTCTCTGTTTCTCTCTCTCCTTCCCACCAGCTCTCTCTTCCTCTCGCTCTATCTCTCTTTGTTTCTCTTACTCTCTATTTCTCCCTCTCACTCTCTCTCTCTCTACTATCTCTCTCCCACTATCTCTGTCTTTCTTTCACTCTCTAAGTCCCCTTTTCTCTCTCTCTCTCTCTCTTTCTCTATATCTTCCTGTCTCTACCTCTCCCTTTCTCTCTCTCATTCTCTCCCTCCCACCCTCGCTCTCTCTTTCTCCTTCTTTTAATTTCTCTATCTTTTTCACTCACTCTCTCTCTCACTTTCTCCCTCTGTGTTTATCTCTTAGTCTATCCATCACACTCTCTCTCGCTCTCTCACTTACTCTCACTCCTTCTCCCTCTCAGTCTCTCTCTCTCTCTCTCACACACACACACACTCTCTCTCTCTCTCTCTTTCTCTCACTTTCTCCCTCTGTCTTTATCTCTTAGTCTATCCATCAGTCTCTCTCTCACTCTCTCACTTACTCTCACTCTCTCTCCCTCTCAGTCTCTCTCGCTCTCTCTTTCTGCCTCTCTCCCTCCCTTTCACTCTCTCCGTCTCTCCCTCCCTCTCTCTCTCTCCCTTTCTCTCTCGCCCTTTCTCTATCTCCGTTTCACTCACTCCCTCTCTCTATCCCTTTCTCTCTCACCCTTTCTCTATCTCCCTTTCACTCACTCCCTCTCTCTCACTCCTTCTCCCTCTCACTCCTCCCTCTCACTCGGTCACTCTCTCTAACTCTCTCTCTCACTCTGTCTCTCTCTAACTCTCTCTCACTCTCTCTCTCTTTCTGTCTCTCACCCTAACTTTCTCTCTAAGTCTCTCTCTCTCTTTCTCACTCACCCTTTCTCTCTCTCCCTCCCTCCCCCCTCTCTCTCCCCCTCACTCTTTCTCACTCCTTATCTCTTTCTCTCTTTCCCTCACTCTCTCTACATATCTATCTATCTATTCGTCTATTTATCTCTGTGTGTGTGTGTGTGTTTGTGTGTCTAACTCTCTCACTTTCTCTCTTTCTCTCTCACTTTGTCTCTCCCTATGTCCCTCCCTCTCTCTCTCTCTCTTCCTCTCTCCCTCCCCCATGCCCCCACTCTCTGTCCCACTCACTCTCCCTCCCTCCCTCCCTCCAGCTCCCTCCCNTTATCTCTCTTTCTCTCTTTCTTAGTGTCTCTCTCTCTTTCTCTCCCACCCTTTCTCTCTCCCTCCCTCTTCCTCTCTCTCTCCCTCTTCATCTCTCTCTGCCTCTCCCTCTCCCTTCCTCCCCCTCCATCTTCCTCTCTCTTTGTCTATCTCTCCCTCGTTTTCTGTCTCTCTCTATCTCTCTCTCCCCCTTTCTTTCTCTAATTTTCTCTCTCTCTTTCTCTCGTTCTCTCTCTCTCACTCTCTCTATTTGTCTATCTATCTTTCTCTCTCTATCTATCTCTCTCCCTCGCATTCCCTCTCTCTCACTCTCTCACTCTCTCACTCACTCCCTCTCTCACTCTCTCACTTACTCTCACTCTCTCCCTCCCTCTCTCTCTCTCTCTCTTTGTGCCTCTCTCCCTCCCTTTCACTCTCTCCTTTTCTCCCTCCCTCTCTCTCTCCCTTTCTCTCTCACCCTTTCTGCTCTCCCTTTCACTCACTCCCTCTCTCTCTCCCTCTTCCTCTCTCTCGGACTCTCTCCCTCATACTCTCTCTCTCAGTCTCCCTGATTCTGTCTTTCTCCCTAACATTCTCTCTCTCACTCTCTCCCTCTTTGTCCCTCTCTTTCACTCTCACTCTCTCTCGCTCCCTCCCTCCCTCTCTCTCTCTCTTTCTCACTCACCCTTTCTCTCTCCCTCCCTCCCTCCCTCTCTCTCTCCCTCACTCTTTCTCCCTCCTTCTCTCTCTCTCTTTTCCTCACACTCTCTCTCTATCTATCTATCTATCTATTTCTCTATTTATCTCTCTCCGTGTGTGTGTGTGTGTCTGTGTATCTCACTCTCTCATTCTCTTTCTCTTTCTCTCTGTCTCTCTCTTTCTCTCTTTATCTCTCACTCTCTCTAACTATATCTCTTCCACTCTCTCTTTCTCTCCCTCCCACTTTCAATCTTTCCCTCTCTCTCTCTCTCTCTCGGTCTCTCTGCCTTTTTTTCTCCCTCCCTTTCTCTCTCTGTCTCCTACACTCTCTCCCTCTCTCTCCCCCTCTCTCTCCCCCGTCTCTCTCAGTTACTCACTTACTCTCTCCCTCACTCACTCTGCTCACTCTCTCTCTCTCGCTCTGTCACTCCCTCTGTCCCTTCCCCCTCTCTCTCTTCCTCTCTCCCTCCCCCATGCTCTCACTCTCTTAGTCTCTCTCTCTATCTCTCTCTATCTCTCTCTATGACACTCTCTCTTTCTCTTTCCCTATGTCTATGTTTCTCTCTCTCCTTCTCACTCTCTGTCTCTCTCTCTCTCACGCTCTCCCTCTGTCTTTGTCTCTTAGTCTATCTCTCTCTCTCTCTCTATCTCCCTCCCTCATGCTCACACTCTCCCTCCCGCTCTCTCTCCTCTCTCCCTCCCGCTCTCTCTCTCTCTCCCTCTCTCTCTCTTTCTCACACTTTCTATCTCTTTCCCTCTCTCTATCCTTCTTTCTCTCTCTCCCATTATCTCTCTCTCTCCCTTTCTGCCTCTCTCCCTCCCTTTCACTCTCTCCCTCTCTCTTTCCCTCTCTCTCCCTCTCTCTCTCGCCCTTTCTCTCTCTTCCTTTCACTCACTCCCTCTCTCTCCCTCTCCCTCTCTCTCGGTCTCTCTCTCTTACTCTCTCTCTCTCTCCTCTTTCACTCTCACTCTCTCTCGCTCTCTCTCTTTCTCTCTCTCTCCTTCTCACTCACCCTTTCTCTCTCTCCCTCCCTCCCTCTCTCTCTTTCCCTCACTCACTCTCTCTATCTACCTATCTATCTATGTATTTGTCTATTTATCTCTCTCTCTCTCACTATGAGTATGTGTTTGTGTGTCTCACTCTCTCACTTTCTCCCTCTCTAAGTCCCCCGTTCTCTCTCTTCGTCTCTCTCTATCTTCTATCTCCATCTCTCCCTTTCTCTCTCTCATACTCTCCCTCACACCCCACTCTTTGTTTCTCTCTCTTTCCATTTCTTTCCCCTTCCCTCTTTCTCTCTTTCTCGCTACCTCTTTCTCTCTCTTTCTCACTCTCTCCCTCTAGTTGTCTCTTAGTCTATCTGTCTGTTCGTCTCTCTCTCTCTCTCTCGCTCTCTCTATCTCTCTCGATGTCTCTCTCTTTCTCTCTTTCTCCCTCTCTCTATGTTTCTCTCTCTCTTTATCTCTCTTTGTCTCTCTCACTCTCTCCCTCTGTCTTTGTTTCTTAGTATATCTCTCTATCACACTCTCTCTTTTTCTCTCCCTCTCTCCCTCCCTCATGCTCACACTCTCTGTCCATCTCTCTCTCCTCCCTCCCACCTGCTCTCTCTCTCCCTCTCTCTTTCTCTCACTCTCTATCTCTCCCTCTCCCTCTCTCTTTCTCTCACTCTTTATCTCTCCCCCTCTCTCTCTATCTCTCTATCTCAATCTCTCTCCCACTATCTCTCTGTCTCTCTCTTTCACTCTCTAAGTTCCCGTTCTCTCTCTGTCTCCCTCTATCTTTATCTTCTTGTCTCTATCTCTCCCTTTCTCTATCTCATTCTATCCATCGCTCATTGTTTCTCTCTTTTTCCGTTTCTCACTCCTTCCCTCTCTCTCACTCTATCACTCTCTCTCTCTCACTCTCTCTCTCACTCTCTCAGTTACTCTCTTCCTCACTCACACTTTCTCTCTCCCTCTGTTTCTCCCTCTCTCTCTCTCTTCCTCTCTCCCACCCCCCGCTCTCTCTCTCCCTCCCATCCGCTCTCTCTCTCTCTCCCTTTCTCTCTCTCCCTCCCTCTCTCTCTCTCTCTTTCTTTCTCCTACTCTCTATCTCTCCCTCTGACTCTACTCTACATCTCACTCTCTCCCTTCCACTAACTCTCTCTCTAATTCACTCTCTAAGTACCTTTTTCTCTCTCTCTCCCTCTCTTTCTCTCTATCTTCCTGTCTCTACCTCTCCCTTTCTCTCTCTCATTCTCTCCCTCCCACCCTCTTTCCGTTTCTCTCTTCTTCACTCTCTCCCTCTCTCTTTCTCTCACTTTCTCCCTTTGTCTTTATCTCTTACTCTATCCATCTCTCTCTCCCCCTCTCTCCCTCCCTCATGCTCTCACTCTCTGCCTCTCTCTCTCTTCCCTCCCTCCCGCTCTCTCTCCCTTTCTCTCTCTTTCTTTCTCTCATTCTCTATCTCTCCCTCTCACTCTCTCTATCTATCTTTCTCTCTCTCTCGCACTATCTCTCTCTATCACTCTCTCTCTATCACTCTCTCTATCTGTCTTTCTCTCCCTCTCGGTCTCTCTCCCTCCCTCTCTCTCTTTCTTTCTCTCGCTCTTCATCTCTCCCTCTCACTCTCTCACTCTCTCTATCTGTTTTTCTCACTCTTTCTCTCCTGCTATCTCTCCCTCTCTTTCACTCTCTAAGTCCCCCGTTCTCTTTCTCCGTCTTTCTCTATTTTCCTCTCTATATCTCTCCCTTTCTCTCTCTCTCATACTCTCCCTCCCACGCTCTCTTTTTGTTTCTCTCTCTTTCCGTTTCTCCCCTTCCCACTATCTCTCTTTCTCACTATATCACTCTCTCTCAGTCTCTTCGTCTCTCTCCATCTCTCTCTGTCTCTTAGTCTATTTATCTCTTAGTCTATCTCTCTCTCTCTCGCTCTCTCTATCTCTTTGTATGTCTCTTTCTCTCTCTCTCACTCTCTCCCTTTGTCTTTGTCTCTTAATATATATATATATATATNCTCCTCCCTTCATCCCACTCTCTCTCTCTCTTCCTTTCTCTCTCTCTTCATTCTTTCTCTCTCTAGCTTTCCCCCGCACACTCTCTCTCTATCTGTCTTTCTCTCTCTCTCTCCCACTATCTCTCTCTCTCTTTCACTCTCTATGTTCCAGTCCTCTCTCTCCCTCTCTCTCTATCTTCTTGTCTCTATCTCTCCCTTTGTCTTTCTCATTCTATCCCTCACTCTTTGTTTCTCTCCCTTTCTGTTTCTCACTCCTTCCCTCTCTCTCTCTTTCTCACTCTCTCTCTCACTCTCACTCTCTCGCTCTCTCTCACTCTCTCTCACTCTCTCTCTCTCTCAGTTACTTTCTCCCTCACTCACACACTCTCTCTCACTCTGTTTCTCCCTCTCGCTCTCGCTCTCTCCCTCTCTCTCCCTCCCCCCGCTCTCTCTCTCCCTCCGACCCGCTCTCTGTCTCTCTCCCTTTTCTCTCTCTCCCTACCTCCCACCCGCTTTCTATCTCTCTCTTTCTCTCTCACTCTCTATCTCTCCCTCTCACTCTCTACTCTATCTCTCTATCTCTCTGTGTCCCACTATCTCTCTCTTTTTCACTCTCTAAGTCCCCCTTCTCTCTCTCTCTTTCTCTCTATCTTCCTGTCTCTACCTCTCCCTCTCTCTCTTTCATTCTCTTCCTCCCACCCTCGCTCTCTCTTTCTCTCACTTTCTCTCATTCTCTCACTCTCTCTCTCTATCTAACTATACCCCTCTCTGTCTCTCCCTCACTCTCACTCTTTAACTCTCTCTCCCTCCCTCTCTCTCTCCCTCCTTCTCTCTTTTTATCTCTCTCTCTCACTTACTCACTTACTCTCTCCCATTCTCTCTCTCACTCACTCTCTTCCCCTTCTCTCTCTCTCTCACACTCCCTCTCTCTTTCTCCCCTTCTCCCCACTTGCTCTCTTTCTGTCTCTCACTCTCTCCCTTTCTCTCTTTCTCACTCTCCCTCCCTCCCTCTCTCTCTCTCACACTCTCTCGCGAACTCTCTCTCTCTTTCACTTTCCTACCTCTCTAACTCAATCTCTCTCCCCATATTTCTCCCCCACGTCTCTATCCCTCTCTCTCTTTCTATCTCTCTCTCCCTCCCTCTCCCTCCCTCTCTATATCTCTCTCTCCCTCCTCTTCCCTCTCTCTATCTATATCCCTCCCTCTTTGTCTCTCTCTCTATCGCTATCTCTCTCTCACATTCTCACTCTCACTCTCTCGCTCTCTCTCCCTCCTTCCTCAAACTCTCGCTCACTCTCTCTTTCTCTCTCTCCCTCTCTTTTTTCTCTCTCTCTTTTGCTCAATCTCTCTCTCCCTCTGTCTCAGTCTCTCTCTATTTCTGTTGATCTCTCTCTCCCTCTCTATCTCTCTCTATCTCTCTCACTCTCTTTCTCTCTCTCTCTGTTTCTTGCCCACCCTCTCTCTTCCTTTCTCACTCTCCCTCCTTCTCTCACTCGCCCTCTCTCTCCCTCCCTCTCTCCCTCACTCTCTCCTTCCCTCTCTCTATCTCTCTCTCCCACTTTCTCTCTCTACCTATCTATCTATCTATATGTCTATCTCTCTCTCTCACTCTCACTCTCTTTCCCGCTCTATCTCTCACTCTCTCTCTCTCTGTGTTTGTGTCTCACTTTCTCATTCTCTCTCTGTCTCTCTCTTTCTCTCTCTAACTCTCACTCTCTCTTACTCTCACTCTCTCTAACTCTCACTCTATCTCTATCTATAATTCTCCATCTTTCTCTGTGTCTCACTCTCTCACTCTCTCTCTAACTTTCCCTCCCTCATCTTTCTCTCCCTCCATTCCTTCTTTGTCTACCGTTCTCTCTCTCTCTCTCTCTCTCTCTCTCTCTCTCTTTCCCTCCCTCTGTCCTCCCTTTTGCTTTCTCTCTCCTTCCCTCCCTCCCTCACTCCTACTCTCACTCTTAATCCCTCTCTCTCTCCTCCCTCCCTCCCACTCTCTCTCTCCCCCTCACTCTCTTACCCTTTCTCTCTTTCTCTCTCTCCCCCACTATCTCTGTCTCTTTCCTTCACTATTTAAGACCCCCTTACTCTCTCTCTCTCCTACTATCTCTCCCAATATCTCTCTTTCTCTCCTTCACTCTTTAAGTCCCCTTTCTCTCTCTCTCTCTGTCTATCTATCTTCCTATCTCCATCTCTCCCTTTCTCTCTCTCATTCTCTCCCTCCCACCCTCACTCTGACTTTCTCTCTCTCCCTTTCTCTCTTTCTCACTCTCCCTCTCTCTCTCCCCTCCCTCCCTCCATCCCTCTATCTCTCTCTCACCCCCTCTCTCTCTTTCTCTATTTCTCTCTTTCCCCTATCTCCCACCCCCTCTTTCTCTGTGTCTCTCTCTCTTTCCATCCCTCCTCTTTCTCTCTTTCCCTCTCTCTCTCTCTCTCTCTCTCTCGGTCTCTCTGTCTCTTTCTCTCCTTCCCTTTCTCTCTTTGTCTTCCATTCTCTCTTGCTCTATGTCTTTCCCTCCCTCTGTCCCTCCCTCCCTCCTACTCTCACTCTTAGTCCCTCTCTCTTTCCTCCCTTCCTCCCACTCCCTCTCTCCCTCTCTTTCTCTCTCTTTCTTTATCTCACTCCTTATCTCTCCCCTTCACACTCTTTCCCTCTCTCCCTGTCTCTCCCTCTCTCCTCATATCTCTCTCTCTCCTTCACTCTCTAAGTCCCCATTTCTCTCTCATTCTCGCCCTCTCTTTATCTTCCTATCTCTATCTCACTCTTTCTCTCTCTCATTCTCTCCCTCCCACCCTTGCTCTCTCATTCTCTCTTCTTCTTCTCTCTCTCCTTCCCTTTCTCTCTCACACACACACTCTCTCTCTATCTATCTATATCCCTCCCTTTCTCTCTTTGTCCCTCACTCCCTCTCTTTAAATATCTCTCCCTCTCTCTCTCTCCGACCATCTCTCTCTCTTTCACTCTCTCTCACTTACCCACTTACTCTCTCCCATTCTCTCTCTCTTTCTCTCACACTCTCTCTCTTCCCCCATATCTCTCTCACTCTCTCTCTCTCTTTTTGTCCCTCACTCTCTCCCTTTCTCTCTTTCTCACTTCCCCCTCTCTCTACCCTTCTCTCTCTATAACTCTCCATCTCTCTCTCTCTCTCGGTGACTCTCGCTCTATCTCCAACCCCCTTGCTCTCCCTCTCTCTCTTACTCGCTTACTCGCTTACTCTCTCCCTTTCTCTCTCTCCCTCCCTCCCACTCCATCTCTCTCCCTCTCTGCGTCCCTCACACTCTCTATCCCTCTCTCCCCCTCCCTCTCGCACTCTCTCTCCCCCTCTCTCTCTCGCTCTCTTTCTTTCTCTCACTCTCTCTCTGACTCTCTCTCTCCCTATCTTTTTCTCTCTCTTTCTTTCTCTCCCTCTCTCTCACTCTCTCTTTCTCTATATATATCTCACTCTCTCCCCCTCTCTTTTTCCCACCCTCTCTATCCCTCTCTCGATCCCTCTCTCTATGTCTCTCCACTCTCTCTCTCATTATTTCTCTCTCTCCCTCTCTCACTCTCTATCTCTAACCCTATCTCACTTGTAGGTCTCTGAATTAGCTTCAATTTGATATCTTACGGTCCACTTGGTTCCACCCGAGTCAAAAGTTATGCCTTCTGGAAGTTGATCTGCGTGTGCCACTATTCCGGCTATTCAGAAATAATAATGCCGCTTCGTAAGCCTTTTTTGGTATTAAAATTTGATTTGATATCTTACGGAGGGAGGGTGAGAGAGAGTGTATGATAAGAGAGAGATAGACAGAGAGAGATAGAGAGAGCAACGGAGGGAGAGGGACAGAAAGAGAGAGCGAGAGAGAAGGAGAGAGAGGGTGAGAGAGAAAGAGAGAGAGAGTGAGACAGAGTGTGAGAGAGGTAGATAGAGAGAGAGTGGGAGAGAGAGAGAGAGGGAGAGAGAGAAAGGGAGGTAGAGAGAGATAGAGAGAGAGAAGGAGAGGGAGGGGGAGGGACGGAGACAATGGGAGACAGAGAGGGTGAGAGAGTATGATAGAGAGAGAGGGACTGAGAGAAAGGGAAGGAGACAGAGAGAGAAAGAGAAGGAGGGAGATAGTGAAAGGGAGAGAAAGAAAGGGTGAGAGAGAGAGGGAGTAAAAGGGGGAGAGAGAGAAAGAGAGGAAAAGAGATAGAAAGAGAGAGGAGAAAGAGAGAGAGAGCGAGTGAGAAATGGAGGGAGAGAGACCGAAAGAGAGAGAGAGCAATAGAGAAAGAGAGAGAGAAGGAGTGGGAGAGAGAGGGAGAGTGACGGAGGGAGTGAGTGAGAGTGAATGAGAGATAGTGAGTGGGAGAAAGAGGGAGAGAGACAGAGAGAGGAAGTGAGAGAGGGTGACAGAGAAAGGGAGGGAGAGAGATAGAAAGGGAGAGAGAGAGTAACAGAGAAAGATAGTGAGAAGGAGAGGGAGAGAGAGGGAGAGTGAGGGAGGGAGAGAGAGAAATAGAGAGAGAATGAGATGGGAGATAGAGAGAGACTGGGAGAGAGAGGGAGAGATAGAAAGAAAGGGAGGGAAAGATAGAGGGAGAGAGGGAGAGGGGGAAGAGAGAGAATGCGAGTGGGAGATAGAGAGAGGGAGAGAGAGAGGGAGGGAGAGAAAGAAAGAGAGAGAGGGAGGGGGAGGGAGGGGGGGGGAGAGAAAGAAAAAGATAGAGAGTGTGAGAGAGAGGGGGGAGAGAGGGGGGAGAGAGGTAGCGAGATAGTGAGAGAGAAAGGGAGGGCGAGAGACACAAAGAGACAGAGATAATGAGAGACAGAATATGAGAGAGAGAGAGAGGAAGAGAGAGATAGAGAGAGGGAGTGGGAGAGAGAGAGAAAGGGAGGGAGAGGGATAGAAAAAAAGGAGGGAGACAGAGAAAGGGAGAGAGAGAGAGAGAAGGTGGGAGATAGATAAAGGGAGAGAAAGAAAGGGTGAGAGAGAGAGAGAGGGAGTAAAAGGGAGAAAGAGAGAAAGAAAGGAAGAGAGATAGAAAGAGTGAGGAGAAAGAGAGAGAGAGTGAGAGAAAGAAACGGAGAGAGAGAGAAAGGGAGAAAAAGAGGGAGGAGAGAGAGGGAAAGAGAGAGAAAGATAAAGGGAGAAAAAGAGGGAGGAGAGAGAGAGGGAGAGAGAGAGAAACAGAGGAAGAGAGGTACAAAGAGTGAGAGGAAAAAGAGAGAGAGTGATAGAGAGAAAGGGGGAGAGAGAAAGGGAGAAAAAGAAGGAGAAAAGAGAGGGAGAGAGAGAAAGAGAAAGGGTGAGAGAGAAAGAGAGAGAGAGATAGAGAGAGTGTGGGAGAAGGAGATAGAGAGAAAGTTGGAGAGAAAGGGAGGGAGAGAGATAGAGAGAGCGAGAGAGAGAGAGGGTGGGGGAGGGAGAGAGAGAAAGGGAGCGAGAGAGACAGAGAGAGATAGAGAGTGGAGAGCGAGAGTCAGAGAGAGAGGGGGAGAGAGAGAGAGGGGGAGAGAGAGAGAGGGAGGGGGAGAGACGCAAAGAGAGAGAGAGAGAGAGAGAGAGAGAGAGAGATAGAAATGAGAGAGAGAAAGTGGGAGAGAGAGGAAGAGAGAGACAGTGACTGGGAGTGAGAGTGGGTGAGAGAGAAAAGGAAGGTGAGCGATAAAAATAGAGAGAGAGTGAGTGAGAGAGAGAGAGACCCAAAGAAAGAGAGAGATGGAGAGGGAGAGAGAGAGGGTGAGGGACGGAGAGAGAGAAAGGGTGAGAGAGAAAGGGAGAGAGAGAGTGTGTGAGAGAGGGAGTTAGAGAGAGAGAAAGAGAGAGAGAGAGAGAGAGAAATGAGAGAGAGAGAGAGAAATGAGAGAGAGAGAGAGAGAAATGAGAGAGAGAAAGTGGGAGAGAGAGGAAGAGAGAGACAGTGAGTGGGAGTGAGAGTGGGTGAGAGAGAAAGGGAAGGTGAGCGACAAAAATAGAGAGAGAGAGTGAGTGAGAGAGAGAGAGACCCAAAGAAAGAGAGAGAGGGAGAGGGAGAGAGAGAGAGGGTGAGGGACGGAGAGAGAGAAAGGGTGAGAGAGAAAGGGAGAGAGAGTGTGTGAGAGAGGGAGTTAGAGTGAGAGATTGGGAGAGAGGGAGAGAGAGAAAGTCAGGGAGAGAGAGATAGAGAGAGGGAGAGGGAGAGGGAGGGGAGGGAGGGAGACAATGGGAGACAGTGAGGGTGAGAGAGTAAGATAGAGAGAGAGGGAGTGAGAGAGGGAGTGACAAAGAGGGTGGGGGAGGGAGGGAGAGAGAGAAAGGGAGCGAGAGTGATATAGAGAGATAGAGAGAGCGAGAGAGAGAGTGAGAGAGAGTGAGAGAGAGAGGGAGAGAGAGACTGAGAGAGAGGGAGTGAGAGAGGGTGAGAGAGAAAGGGAGGGAGAGAGACACAAAGAAAGAGAAAGAGTCAGAGAGAGAGAGAGAATGAGAGAGAGAAAGTGGGAGAGAAAGAGGAAGAGAGAGACAGTGAGTGGGTGAGAGAGAAAGGGAAGGTGAGCGACAGAAAGGGAGAGAGAGTAATAGAGAAAGAGAAAGAGGGAGAGGGAGAGTGAGGGATGGAGAGAGAGAAATAAAAAGAGAATGAAAGTGGGAGATAGAGAGAGAGTGGGAGAGAGAGTGAGAGAGGGAGAGAGAAAGGGAGGGAGAGAAAGATAGAGAGAGGGAGAGGGAGGGGAGGGAGGGAGAGAGAGTGTGAGTGAAAGGGAGAGAGAGAGGCTGAGAGAGAAGGGGAGAGAGAGCGGGAGGGAGAGAGGGAGAGAGTGAAAAGGAGGTTGAGAAAGATAGAGAGAGGGAGAGGGAGGGGAGGAAGGGAGAGAGAGTGAGTGAAAGGGAGAGAGAGAGGGTGAGAGAGAAGGGGAGAGAGAGGGAGGGAGAGAGGGAGAGAGTGAAAGCGAGGGAGACATGTTGAAGAGAGAGAGCGAGAGAGACTGAGAGCGAGAGAGACTGAGAGTAAGTGAGAGAGTGAGAGAGAGTGAGAGTAAGTGAGAGAGCGAGAGAAAGAGAGAGTAAGTGAGAGAATGAGAGAGAGGGACTATGAGAGAGAGAAGGACAGAGATAGATAGAGAGAAAGAGCGAGAAAGAAGGAGAGAGAGAAAGTGAGTGAGAGAGTGGGAGTGAGAGAAGGAGAGAGAGAAACGGAGGGAGAGAGACAGAAAGTGAGATATAGAGTGAGAGAGAGAAAGAGAGAGTGTGAGAAGTAGAGAGAGGGAGATAAAGGAATGGAGAGAGAGGGAGAGTGGGAGAGAGAGGGAGTGTGGGAGAGAGAGAGGGAGAGTGAGAGAGAGAGAGAGGGAGAGGGGGAGAGAGAGGGAGAGGGAGAGGGTGAGAGAGAAAAAGAGAGAGGGTGAGAGAGAAAGAGGGAGAGGGAGAGATAGAGATAGAGAGGGAGAGGAAGGGGAAGGGAGGGAGAGAGAGAGGGAGGGAGTGGGACAGAAAAAGAGAGAGAGAGAGAGACTGAGAGAGAGAGGGAGAGGGGGAGAGAGTGAGGGAGAAAGAGAGGGAGGGAGGAGAGAGAGAAAGGGTGAGAGAGAAAGGATGAGAGAGAAAGGCAGTGAGAGAAGGAGAAAGAGGAAGGGAGGGAGAGAGACAGAAAGTGAGAGAGACGAGAGTGAGAGAGAGAAAGAGAGAGAGAGTGAGAGGGACAGAGGGAGAGCGAGGGATGGAGAGAGAAAATGGGTGAGAGAGAGAGACCTAAAGAAAAAGAGAGAGGGAGAGGGAGAGAGAGAGGGGGAGGGACGAAGAGAGAGAAAGGGTGAGAGAGAAAGGGAGAGAGAGTGTGTGTGAGAGAGGGAGTTAGAATGAGAGATTGGGAGAGAGAGAGGGAGAGAAAGAAAGTCAGGGAGAGAGAGATAGAGAGAGGGAGAGGGAGAGGGAGGGGAGGGAGGGAGACAATGGGAGACAGTGAGGGTGAGAGAGTAAGATAGAGAGAGAGGGAGTGAGAGAGGGAGTGACAGAAAGGAAAGGAGTGAGAGAGAGAGTGTGTGTGTGTGTGACAGAAAGGGAAGGAGTGAGAGAGAGAGAGAGAAGGAGGAAGATAGGGAAAAGGAGAGAAAGAATGGGTGAAAGAGAGAGAAAGTAACAGAGAAACATAGAGAGAAGGAGTGGGAGAGAGAGGGAGAGTGACAGAGGAAGTGAGTGAGAATGAGTGAGAGATAGTGAGTGGGACAAAGAGGGAGAGAGACAGAGAGAGGAAGTGAGAGAGGGTGAGAGAGAAAGGGAGGGAGAGAGATAGAAAGAGAGAGAGAGAGAGTAACAGAGAAAGAGAGTGAGAGGGAGAGGGAGAGAGAGGGAGAGTGAGGGAGGGAGAGAGAGAAATAGAGAGAGAATGAGATGGGAGATAGAGAGAGACTGGGAGAGAGAGGGAGAGATAGAAAGGAAGGGAGGGAAAGATAGAGGGAGAGAGGGAGAGGGGGGAGAGAGAGAATGAGAGTGGGAGATATAGAGAGGGAGAGAGAGAGGGAGGGAGAGAAAGATAGAGAGAGGGAGAGAGGGAGGGCGAGGAAGGGGGAGAGAAAGAAAAAGATAGAGAGAGTGAGAGAGAGAGGGGGGAGAGAGAGGGAGCGAGATAGTGAGAGAGAAAGGAATCGCGAGAGACACAAAGAGAGAGAGATAATGAGAGACAGAATATGAGAGAGAGAGAGAGAGAGGAAGAGAGAGATAGAGAGAGGGAGTGGGAGGGGGAGAGATAGAAGAAAAGGAGGGAGACAGAGAAAGGGAGAGAGAGATAAAGAGAAGGTGGGAGATAGAGAAAGGGAGAGAAAGAAAGGGTGAGAGAGAGAGGGAGTAAAAGGGGGAGAGAGAGAAAGAAAGGAAGAGAGATAGAAAGAGTGAGGAGAAAGAGAGAGAGTGTGAGAAAAAGACAGGGAGAGAGAGAGAAAGGGAGAAAAAGAGGGAGGAGAGAGAGGGAGAGAGAGAAAGATAAAGGGAAAAAAGGGGGAGGAGAGAGAGAGGGAGAGAGAGAGAAACAGAGGAAGAGAGATAGAAAGAGTGAGAGGAGAAAGAGAGAGAGTGAGAGAGAGAAAGGGAGGGAGAGAAAGGGAGAAAAAGAAGGAGGAAAGAGAGGGAGAGAGAGAAAGAGAAAGGGTGAAAGAGGAAGAGAGAGAGATAGAGAGAGTGTGGGAGAAGGAGATAGAGAGAGAGTTGGAGAGAGAGAGAGGGGAGAGAAACGGAGGGAGAGAGATAGAGAGAGCGAGAGAGAGGGTGGGGGAGGGAGAGTAAGAAAGGGAGCGAGAGAGATAGAGAGAGATAGAGAGTGCGAGAGAGAGAGTCAGAGAGAGAGTCAGAGAGAGGGGGAGAGAGAGAGAGTGGGAGTGAGAGAGAAAGGGAGAGAGAGAGACGCAAAGAGAGAGAAAGAGAGAAAGAGAGAGAGAGAGAGAGAGAAATGAGAGAGAGAAAGTGGGAGAGAGAGGAAGAGAGAGACAGTGAGTGGGAGTGAGAGTGGGTGAGCGAGAAAAGGAAGGTGAGCGACAAAAATAGAGAGAGAGTGTGAGTGAGAGAGAGAGAGACCCAAAGAAAGAGAGAGATGGAGAGGGAGAGAGAGAGGGTGAGGGACGGAGAGAGAGAAAGGGTGAGAGAGAAAGGGAGAGAGAGTGTGTGTGAGAGAGGGAGTTAGAGAGAGAGAAAGTGAGAGAGAGAGAGAGAGAAATGAGAGAGAGAAAGTGGGAGAGAGAGGAAGAGAGACAGTGAGTGGGAGTGAGAGTGGGTGAGAGAGAAAGGGAAGGTGAGCGACAAAAATAGAGAGAGAGAGTGAGTAAGAGAGAGAGAGAGACCCAAAGAAAGAGAGAGGGAGAGGGAGAGAGAGAGGGTGAGGGATGGAGAGAGAGAAAGGGTGAGAGAGAAAGGGAGAGAGAGTGTGTGTGAGAGAGGGAGTTAGAGTGAGAGATTGGGAGAGAGAGAGGGAGAGAGAGAAAGAAAAAGATAGAGAGAGTGAGAGAGAGAGGGGGGAGAAAGAGGGAGCGAGATAGTGAGAGAGAAAGGAAGGGCGAGAGACACAAAGAGAGAGAGATAATGAGAGACAGAATATGAGAGAGAGAGAGAGAGGAAGAGAGAGATAGAGAGAGGGAGTGGGAGGGAGAGAGATAGAAGAAAAGGAGGGAGACAGAGAAAAGGAGAGGGAGAGAGAGAGAAGGTGGGAGATAGAGAAAGGGAGAGAAAGAAAGGGTGAGAGAGAGAGAGGGAGTAAAAGGGGGAGAGAGAAAGAAAGGAAGAGAGATAGAAAGAGTGAGGAGAAAGAGAGAGAGAGTGAGAGAAAGACAGGGAGAGAGAGAGAAAGGGAGAAAAAGAGGGAGGAGAGAGAGGGAGAGAGAGAAAGATAAAGGGAAAAAAGGGGAGGAGAGAGAGGGAGAGAGAGAGAAACAGAGGAAGAGAGATAGAAAGAGTGAGAGGAGAAAGAGAGAGAGTGAGAGAGAGAAAGGGTGGGAGAGAAAGGGAGAAAAGGAAGGAGGAAAGAGAGGGAGAGAGAGAAAGAGAAAGGGTGAAAGAGAAAGAGAGAGAGAGAGAGAGTGTGGGAGAAGGAGATAGAGAGAGTTGGAGAGAGAGAGAGGGGAGAGAAACGGAGGGAGAGAGATAGAGAGAGCGAGAGAGAGGGTGGGGGAGGGAGAGAAAGAAAGGGAGCGAGAGAGACAGAGAGAGATAGAGAGTGCGAGAGAGAGAGTCAGAGAGAGAGTCAGAGAGAGGGGGAGAGAGAGAGAGTGGGAGTGAGAGAGAAAGGGAGGGGGAGAGACGCAAAGAGAGAGAGAGAGAGAAAGAGAGAGAGAGAGAGAAATGAGAGAGAGAAAGTGGGAGAGAGAGGAAGAGAGAGACAGTGAGTGGGAGTGAGAGTGGGTGAGAGAGAAAAGGAAGGTGAGCGACAAAAATAGAGAGAGTGAGTGAGAGAGAGAGAGAGACCCAAAGAAAGAGAGAGATGGAGAGGGAGAGAGAGAGAGGGTGAGGGACGGAGAGAGAGAAAGGGTGAGAGAGAAAGGGAGAGAGAGTGTGTGTGAGAGAGGGAGTTAGAGAGAGAAAGTGAGAGAGAGAGAGAAATGAGAGAGAGAAAGTGGGAGAGAGAGGAAGAGAGAGACAGTGAGTGGGAGTGAGAGTGGGTGAGAGAGAAAGGGAAGGTAAGCGACAAAAATAGAGAGAGAGTGAGTGAGAGAGAGAGAGAGACCCAAAGAAAGAGAGAGAGGGAGAGGGAGAGAGAGAGGGTGAGAGAGAAAGGGAGAGAGAGTGTGTGAGAGAGGGAGTTAGAGTGAGAGATTGGGAGAGAGAGAGGGAGAGAGAGAAAGTCAGGGAGAGAGAGATAGAGAGAGGGAGAGGGAGAGGGAGGGGAGGGAGGGAGACAATGGGAGACAGTGCGGGTGAGAGAGTAAGATAGAGAGAGGGAGTGAGAGAGGGAGTGACAGAAAGGAAAGGAGTGAGAGAGAGAAAGAGAGAGAGAGAGAGAGTGTGTGACAGAAAGGGAAGGAGTGAGAGAGAGAGAGAGAGAGAGAAGGAGGAAGATAGAGAAAGGGAGAGAAATAATGGGTGAAAGAGAGAGAGGGAGTAAAAGGGGGAGAGAGAGAAATAGAGGAAGAGAGATAGAATGAGTGAGAGGAGAAAGAGAGAGAGAGTGAGAGAGAGAAAGGGAGAGAGAGAAAGAGAGAAAAAGAAGGAGGAAAGAGAGGGGAAGAGAGAGCGAAAGAGAAAGGGTGAGAGAGAAAGAGAGAGTGGGAGAGGGTGATAGAGAGAGAGAATTGGAGAGAGAGAGAGAGGGGAGAGAAACGGAGGGAGAGAGAGATAGAGAGAGTGAGAGAGAGAGGGTGGGGGAGGGAGGGAGAGAGAAAAAGGGAGCGAGAGTGATAGAGAGAAATAGAGAGAGCGAGAGAGAGAGTGAGAGAGAGTGAGAGAGAGAGACTGAGAGAGCGGGAGTGAGAGAGGGTGAGAGAGAAAGGGAGGGAGAGAGACTCAAAGAAAGAGAAAGAGACAGAGAGAGAGAGAGAATGAGAGAGAGAAAGTGGGAGAGAAAGAGGAAGAGAGAGACAGTGAGTGGGTGAGAGAGAAAGGGAATGTGAGCGACAGAAAGCGAGAGAGAGTAATAGAGAAAGAGAAAGAGGGAGAGGGAGAGAGAGGGAGAGTGAGGGAGGGAGAGAGAGAAATAGAAAGAGAATGAAATTGGGAGATAGAGAGAGTGGGAGAGAGAGTGAGAGAGGGAGAGAGAGAAAGGGAGGGAGAGAAAGATGGAGAGAGGGAGAGGGAGGGGAGGGAGGAAGAGAGAGTGTGAGTGAAAGGGAGAGAGAGAGGGTGAGAGAGAAGGGGAGAGAGAGCGGGAGGGATAGAGGGAGAGAGTGAAAGGGAGGGAGAGGGAGGGGAGGGAGGGAGAAAGAGTGAGTGAAAGGGAGAGAGAGGGGGTGAGAGAGAAGGGGAGAGAGAGGGAGGGAGAGAGGGAGAGAGTGAAAGCGAGGGAGACATGTAGAAGAGAGAGAGCGAGAGAGACTGAGAGCGAGAGAGACTGAGAGTAAGTGAGAGAGTGAGAGAGAGTGAGAGTAAGTGAGAGAGTGAGAGAGAGAGAGAGTAAATGAGAGAATGAGAGAGAGAGGGACTGTGAGAGAGAGAAGGAAATAGATAGATAGAGAGAAAGGGTGAGAAAGAAGGAGAGAGAGAAAGTGAGTGAGAGAGAGGGAGTGAGAGAAGGAGAGAGAGAAAGGGAGGGAGAGAGACAGAAAGTGAGATAGAGAGTGAGAGAGAGAAAGAGAGAGTGTGAGAAGCAGAGAGAGGGAGATAAAGGAATGGAGAGAGAGAGGGAGAGTGGGAGAGAGAGGGAGAGTGGGAGAGAGAGAGGGAGAGTGGGAGAGAGAGAGGGATAGGGAGAGGGTGAGAGAGAAAAAGAGAGAGGGTGAGAGAGAAAGAGGGAGAGGGAGAGATAGAGATAGAGAGGGAGAGGACGGGGAAGGGAGGGAGAGAGAGAAAGGGAGGGAGTGGGACAGAAAAAGAGAGAGAGAGAGACTGAGAGAGTGAGGGAGAGAAGGAGGGAGTGAAAGCGAAGGAGACATGTAGAAGAGAGAGAGCGAGAGAGACTGAGAGCGAGAGAGACTGAGAGTAAGTGAGTGAGAGAGAGGGAGTGAGAGAAAGAGGGAGTGAGAGAAGGAGAGAGATAGATAGAGAGAAAGGGCGAGAAAGAAGGAGAGAGAGAAAGTGAGTGAGAGAGAGGGAGAGTGAGGGATGGAGAGAGAGAAAGGGTGAGAGAGAAAGGGAGAGAGAAAGAAAGTGAGAGAAGGAGAAAGAGGAAGGGAGGGAGAGAGAGAAAGTGAGAGAGACGAGAGTGAGAGAGAGAAAGAGAGAGATAGTGAGAGGGGGAGAGGGAGAGCGAGGGATGGAGAGGGAAAAAGGGTGGGAGATAAAGGGAGAGAGAACAAGAGAGCTAGAGAGAGCGAGGGTGAGAGAGGGACATAGAGAGACGGAGAGAGAGCGGGGGAGGGAGAGAGACAATGGGAGACAGAGAGGGTGAAAGAGAAAGATAGATAGAGAGGGAGTGGGAGAGGGAGTGAGAGAAAGGGAAGGAGAGGGAGAGAGAGAAGGATGGAGATAGAGAAAGGGAAAGAAAGAAAGGGTGAGAGAGAGAGGGAGTAAAAGGGGGAGAGAGATAGAAAAAGAGAGAGGAGAAAGAGAGAGGGAGTGAGTGAGTGAGAGAGAGTGAAAGGGAGAGAGAGGGAGAGAGACAGAGAAAGGAAGTGAGAGAGGGTGAGGGAGAGAGGGAGGGAGAGAGACCTAAAGAGAGAGAGAGTAACAGAGAAAGAGAGAGAGGGAGAGGGAGAGTGAGGGAGGGAGTGAGAAAAATAGAGAGAGAATAAGAGTGGGAGATAGAGAGAGTGGGAGAGAGAGAGGGAGAGAAAGAGAAAGAGAGGGAGAGAAAGATAAAGTGAGAGGGAGAGGGAAGGGGAGGGATGGAGAGAGAAAGGAAGGGAGAGAGATAGAAAAAGATAGAGAGTGCGAGAGAGAGAGTAAGAGAGAGAAGGAGTGAGAGACAGAGAGAGAGGGAGTGAGAGAGGGTGATAAACAAAGGGAGGGAGAGAGACACAAAGAGAGAGAGAGAGAAAGAGAGAGAATGAGAGAGTGAACGCGAGAGAGAAAGAGAGACGGAGAGATGGAGTCAGAGAGTGTGAGAGAGAAAGGGAGGGTGAGGGACAAAAAGAGAGAGAGAGACAGAAAGAGAAAGTTAGAGAGAGAGAGGGAGAAAGAGAGAGAGGTAGAGAGTGTGAGAGGGAGAGGGAGAGAGAGGGAGAGGGAGGGAGGGAGAGAAAGAAATGATGAGTGAGAAAGAGTGGGAGAGGGATATAGAGAGAGTTGGAGAGAGAGATGGTTGAAAGGGAGGGAGAGAGATAGATAGAGAGAGGGGGTGGGGGAGGGAGGGAGAGAGAGGAAGGGAGAGAGACATAAAAAGATAGTGAGGGCGAGAG
This sequence comes from Datisca glomerata, assembly GCA_003255025.1. Lineage (NCBI taxonomy): Eukaryota > Viridiplantae > Streptophyta > Magnoliopsida > Cucurbitales > Datiscaceae > Datisca > Datisca glomerata. The sequence goes on from QANY01003894.1 coordinate 24,981, forward strand.
AGAGAGAGGGAGAAAGAGGGTGAGAGATAGAGAGAGAGTGAGTGAGAGATGGTGAGAGAGAAAAGGAGGGAGATAGACACAAAGAGAGAGAGAGAATGAGAGAGAGAATGAGAGAGAAAATGGGAAAGAGAGACAGAGAGAGGAAAGGAGAGAGGGGGAGAGAGAAAGGGAGGGAAAGGGATAGAAAGAGAGAGAGAGAGTAACATAGAAAGGGAGAGAGAGGGAGAGGGAGAGTGGGGGAGGGAGAGACGGAAATAGAGAGAGAATGAGAGTGGGAGATAGAGAGAGTATGGGAGAGAGAGTGAGAGAGGGAGGGGAGGGAGGGAGAGAGAGNGGAGGGAGGGAGAGAGAGTGAGAGAGGGAGGGGAGGGAGGGAGAGAGAGAAGGGGAGGGAGGGAGAGAGAAAAGATAGAGAGAGTAAGAGAGTGTGTGAGAAGGAGAGGGAGAGAGAGATAGAGAAAGGGAGTGAGAGACACACAAAGAGAGAGAGAGAATGATAGAGAAATTGAGAGAGAGAGAGGAGAGTAAAAAGTGAGAGAGAGAGAAAGTGAGAGAGAGAGAGAGAGTGTGTGAGAGAGAGAAAGTGAGAGAGAGAGAGTGAGAGAGAGAAAGTGAGAGAGAAAGGGAGGGAGAGGGACAGAAAGAAAAGGAGGGAGATAGAGAAAGGGAGAGAAAGAAAGTGTGAGAGAGAAAGGGTAAAAAGGGAAAAGAGAGAAAGGGAGGAAGAGAGGAGAAAGAGAGAGAGTGTGTGTGTGTGAGTGAGTGAGAGAGAGTGAGAGGGAGAGAGGGAGAGAGACAGAGAGAGGAAGTGAGAGTGGGTGAGAGAGAAAGGGAGGGAGAGAGACAAAGAGAGAGAGAGAGAGAGTAACAGAGAAAGAGAGAGAGAGGGAGAGGGAGAAAGAGGGAGAGTGATGGAGGGAGAGAGAGAAATAGAAAGAGAATGAGAGTGGGAGATAGAGAGAGAAAGGGAGGGAAAGAAAGATTGAGAGAGAGAGAGGGGGAGGGGGAGGGAGGGAGAAAGAGAAGGGAGGGAGAGAGACAGAAAAAGATATAGAGAGCAAGAGAGAGAGAGTGAGAGAGAGGGAGAGAGAGACAGAGAGAGGGAGTGAGAGAGAGAGTGAGAAAGGGAGATAGAGAGAGTGTGGGAGAGAGAGTGTGGGAGAGAGAGGGAGAGAGAAAAGGAGGGAGATAGAGAAAGGGAGAGAAAGAAAGGGTGAGAGAGAGAGGGAGTAAACCGGGGAGAGAGAGAAAGAGTGGAAAAGAGATAGAATGAGAGAGGAGAAAGAGAGAGAGAGTGTGTGAGTGAGTGAGAGAGAGTGAGTGAGAGAGAGTGAGTGGGAGAAATAGGGAGAGAGACAGAGAGAGGAAGTGAGAGAGGGTGAGAGAGAAAGGGAGGGAGAGAGACAGAAAGAGAGAGAGGGTAACAGGGAAAGAGAGAGAGGGAGAGTGAGGGAGGGAGAGAGAGAAATAGAGAGAGAGAATGAGATGGGAGGCAGAGAGAGAGAGATAAGGAGGGAGAGAAAGATAGAGAGAGAGAGGGAGGGAGAGAGAAATAGAGAGAGAATGAGAGTGGGAGAGAGAGAGAGGGAGAGACAGACAGGGAGGGAGAAAAAGATAGAGAGAGGGAGAGGGAAGGGGAGAGAGGGAGAGAGACAGAAAAAGATAGAGAGAGAGTGAGAGAGAGAAAGAGGGAGAGAGAGACATAGAGAGGGAGTGAGAGGGTGAGAGAGAAAGGGAGGGCGAGAGACACCAAGAGAGAGAGAGAATGAGAGATAGAATGTGAGAGAGTGAGAGAGAGAGAGGAAGAGAGAGATAGAGAGAGGGAGTAGGAGAGAGAGAGAGAAAGGGAGGGAGCGGGACAAAAAGAAAAGGAAGGAGATAGAGAAAGGGAGAGAGAGAGAGAAGGAGGGAGATAGAGAAAGGGAGAGAGAAAGGGTGAGACTGAGAGGGAGTAAAAAGGGGAGAGAGAGAAAGAGAGGAAGAGATAGAAAGAGAGGAAGAGAGATAGAAAGTGAGAGGAGAAAGAGAGAGTGTGAGAGAGCGAAAGGGACAGAAAGAAAGGGAGAGAAAGAGGGAGGAGAGAGAGGGGGAGAGAGAGAGAGAGTGAGAGAGAGAGTGAGAGAGAGAAAGAGAAAGGGTGAGAGACAAAGAGGGGGAAAGATGGAGAGAGTGGGAGAGGGAGATAGAGAGAGAGAGTTGGAGAGAGAGAGAAAGGGGAGAGAAAGGGGAGAGAAAGGGAGGGAGAGAGGGATAGATAGAGAGAGAGGGTGGGGGAGGGAGGGAGAGGGTGGGGGAGGGAGAGAGACAGAGAGTGATTGAGAGAGCGAGAGAGAGTGTGAGAGAGAGTGAGAGAGATTGAGAGAGAGGGAGAGTGAGAGAAAGAGAGAGAGATGGCGTGAGAGAGGGTGAGAGAGAAAGGGAGGGAAAGGGACAGAAATGAAAGAGAGAGAGAGAAAGTGGGAGAGAGAGGAAGAGTGAGACAGTGAGAGGGAGTGAGAGAGTGTGAGAGAGAAAGTGAAGCAGAGGGACAGAAAGAGAGAGAGAGTTGGAGAGAGAGGAGGGAGAGAAAGGGAGGGCGAGAGATAGATAGATAGAGAGAGGGGGTGGGGGAGGGAGGGAGAGAGAGAAAGGGAGGGAGAGAGACTGAACGAGATAGAGAGAGCGAGAGAGAGGGAGAGATAGTGAGAGAGTGAGAGAGAGGGGGAGAGAAAGGGAGAGGGGGAGGGAGTGAGAGAGGGTGAGAGAGAAAGGGAGGGAGAGGGAGAGAAAGAGAGAGAGAGAGATAGAAAGAGAGAGAGGGAGAGGGAGAGGGGGAGAGTGAGGGAGGGAGGGAGAGAAAGGGTGAGAGAGAAAGAGAGAGAGTGAGTGAGAGAGAGAGAGAGGATGATAGGGAGAGAGAGTGGGAGAGAGAGAGGGAGAGAGAGAAAGGGAGGGTGAGAAAGATAGAGAGAGGAGAAGGAGAGGGACGGGGAGGGACAGAGACAATGGGAGACAGAGAGGGGGAGAGAGTAAGATAGAGAGAGGGAAGGAGAGAGAGAGAAAGAGAGGGAGTGAGATAGAGAAAGGGAGAGAAAGAAAGGGTGAAAGAGAGAGGGAGTAAAAGGGGGAGAGAGAAAAAGTGAGGAAACGAGATAGAAAGAGAGAGGAGAAAGAGAGAGAGAGTGAGTGAGAGAGAGAGTGAGAGAAGGTGAGAGAGAAAGGGAGGGAGAGAGATCGAAAGAGAGAGAGAGAGAGTAAGAGAGAAAGAGAGAGAGAAGGAGTGGGAGAGAGAGGGAGAGTGACAGAGGGAGTGAATGAGAGTGAGTGAGAGTGAGTGAGTGAGAGAAAGAGGGAGAGAGACAGAGAGAGGAAGTGAGAGAGGGTGAGAGAGAAAGGGAGGGAGAGAGATAGAAACAGAGAGAGAGAGTAACAGAGAAAGAGAGAGAGGGAGGGAGAGGGAGAGAGGGAGAGTGAGGGAGGGAGAGAGAGAAATAGAGAGAGAATGAGATGGGAGATAGAGAGAGACTGGGAGAGAGAGGGGGAGAGACAGAAAGGGAGGGAGAGAAAGATAGAGGGTGGAGAGGGAGAGGGAGGGAGAGAGAGAAATAGAGAGAGAATGAGAGTGGGAGATAGAGAGTGAGAGAGAGAGCGAGAGAGAGAAAGGGAGGAAGAGAAAGAAAGAGAGGGAGAGGGAGGGGGAGGGAGGGGGAGAGACACAAAGAGAGAGAGAGAATGAGTGACAGAATGTGAGAGAGAGAGAGGAAGAGAGAGATAGAGAGAGGGAGTGGGAGAGTGAGAGAAAGGGAGGGAGAGGGCTAGAAGAAAAGGAGGGAGATAGAGAAAGGGAGAGAGAGAGAGAGAGAAAGAGAGACAGAGAGACAGAGTGGGAGTAAAATGGGGAGATAGAGAAAGAGAGGAAGAGAGATAGAAAGAGTGAGGAGAAAGAGAGAGAGAGTGAGAGAGAGAAAGGGAGAAAGCGAGAAAGGGAGAAAAAGAGGGAGGAGAGAGAGGGAGAGAGAGATAGAGAAAGGGTGAGAGAGAAAGAGAGACATATAGAGAGAGAGTGGCAGAGGGCGATAGAGAGAGAGTTGGAGAGAGAGAGTGGGGAGAGAAAGGGAGGGAGAGAGATAGAGAGAGCAAGAGAGAGAGGGTGAGGGAGGGAGGGACAGAAAGGGAGTGAGATAGAGAGAGAGAGATAGAGAGTATGAGAGAGAGTGAGAGAGAAAGTGAGAGAGAGGGAGAGAGAGACAGAGAGAGGAGTGAGAGAGGGTGAGAGAGAAAGGGAGGGAAAGAGACACAAAGAGAGAGAGAGAGAATGAGAGAGAGAAAGTGGGAGAGAGACAGTGAGTGGGAGTGAGAGTGGGTGAGAGAGAAAAGGAAGGTGAGTTACAAAAATAGAGAGAGAGTAAGTGAGAGAGAGAGAGACACACAAAGAAAGAGAGAGAGGTAGAGGGAGAGTGAGGGAGAGTGAGGGAGGGAGAGAGAGAAAGACAGAGAGAGAGTGTGTGAGAGAGGGAGATAGAGAGAGAGATTGGGAGAGAGAGATGGAGAGAGAGAGGAAGGGAGAGAGATAGGGAGAGGGAGGGGAGGGGGA